>JACEGR010004512.1:0-86361 GCA_014170235.1 Listronotus bonariensis
TGGGCAATCAAAATATTTGAAAAACTATCGACTGCACGCGAAAGCATCAAATAGCGTAAAGAAGGGGTTGCGCGAGGGAAACTTATTGTGCGACCACTAGTGGTGACGCGGCGATCAAGAAAAGTATTCGTGCGCATTGTTTATTTTGTGATTAAAAAGTTAAATAATTGCAAGCCGGAAAATTTTATCTTTGATAGTTAAATGTATTCCGTTCTCAATTAGGTAAGTGTTAATCTTAAGTAAATTTATTGCAGTTTTAATATGTATAAAGATTTTGAATACAATTCTAACCGGTTTTTTTTTAATAAATTCACTTTTTCTTTAAAATTTCAGGTTGGGGTTAGTTGAGCTACAGTTGGCCAACTAACCCACCACACTCACGGTTTTAAGAATATTTATTTTTTTATTTTTAGGATACGGACTTATAACAGTTAGACTACTAGAGTCTCCTTAAGATTTAAAAGAGGCTGCAACCCGAACTTTGTACGAGCAACAAAGAAAACGAGCTGACCTATCTAACCTATAAATTTTCTCTGGAAATAGTTCGACCATACCCAAAGGCTGGTCCAAGAAAAGGAGCCAAATCAAACAGAAGATAGAAAAAAGCTGCAATTTAAACAGATACAGAAGGCATTACAAGAGAAGCAAAATAAAACTGCTTAAAAAGTTTAAAAAACGAAGATGAATTGATATATATTAAATCCAATAGTTAAGCTAAGCTAGGTACATTCGTTGCTGTTTTAATAATGAGATTTTTTGTTTTGTCACTATAAGATTATAAATATGAAAAGCAAATTGTCAAAATGTATTTTTATTGTAAACGTATCTAATATTTAAGCCATGATTTGACTATACTTTCAAAGTGCTTCACTAGCCCCACACCCTTGCTCAACTTACCTCACCTAAAATTAATATGCCAATGTTATTAACAGATTATAACCTAAGATCTATGGTAATATCATCACTATGTCTGATAAATTAACTGATATTGACGTTCAAAGACACAAAGTTCATAAAACACCCTGTTCTTTTTCCGTAAAAATGAAACTTAAACTACTTTATATAATATTTACAACTATAATCGTCGGTGTAACAAAAAATAGTAGTTAAAAAACTATTCATAAAGGGCCAGGGATACAATTATACAGTATGAATGTGCCCCATATACTTGTGTATGAATCTGCCCCATCACATGCTAATTAATAAAAAATTTGAAATAGGAAAACCGTATTTATCTATATTAATTTACACATTAAATTAGTGCCTTTGTATTATTATAAGTAGGATTAAATAGTAATAATTAATCCAAAAATAGTAACTGGACATAAAATAGGTCCAAAGTTACGTTATGAAATTATTTACGCGAGGCAAAAACACGTTCCGTGTTGTGCACTCGATCTTACCGAACCGAAAATTCTGAAACTTTACTAGTCTGTCAACACATATAAAAACTGTGCACACCCACTTACGTTACTATTTTACTTTGTGTCTAACTTCAGATAAACTCAATGTATGTAGGTGCCCCTTGTATGAATCCACCCCACTTTCCCCTACTGGTTAAAGTTTGACTGTACTGTATTAAACATTAACCAAATTGCTTAATTTTTGTAAAGTTTAAATGTACCTTAGGCTCGCAATTTCATCGTAACATCTGTATTGACATTTTTATTATAAAGAGAACCAATTTGCCACTACATTTTTTGTTCGTTACTCTAACCACTCACTTACAATGAAAATTGCCACCATTATTGGTCTTATGTCAATATTTAGAATTTAAAATGAGCCCTTTACATTTAATTTTAGGTCTCTACAAGTATAAATGAAACAATTGTAACAATTTCATAAACAATTTTGGTTTTTTCAGGAATGCATTTTTCGTGCCAACTGGTGTTTTAATAAATGCTATGCTAACACAGGAAATTTCTTAATTTTTTTGGTATTGTGGTTAGTTCTGTATGTTTATGTTGGTTAAAGCTAACGGGACATTGCTGCAAATCTAAAAATTAAGTTTTTAATTGTGATAGGTACCTGTAATTTCAGGGGTGTATATTAGGAACACAGACCCTTTTATGTATTAAAAAATATATTTTATATCAATATAAACCAGCCAGTTCGTTAAAGTTGACAGTGTAATAGTACGAGATCCAAATTGAAAGCGACCTTCGCAACTCTGTTTGCTGGATAAAAACTGTTTTATATTAACTAAAAATATTAGAACAGTTTACCATTTTGGCATAAGAAATCTGTGGGTTTTTCATGTACCATTAATTTGCGGACACCCTGTATAACTATATGCTTTATACGAGTGACCCAACATGACTTTTTCTCTCAAGTAATAAATGATTGAATGATGCTTCAGAAAAAGGTAAAATATTTCTTCAGCCACTTCGGCCAGATTAAATAAAAAACAGTTTAATATTTTGGCATAAGAAATCTGTAGTCTCTTTGTGTATCATTAATTAGCGGACACCCTGTATAACTATATGCTCCCTATGAGTGATCCAACATGACTTTTTCTTAAGTAATACATTATTGAAAGATGCAACAGAAAAAGGTTAAATATTTCTTTAGCTACGTCGGCCAGATTAAATAAAAACAGTTTAATATTCTGGCATGAGAAAACTGTAGTTTCTCTGTGTATCATTAATTAGAAGACATCCTGTATAGCTATATGCTCTGTATAAATGATCCAACATAACTTTTTTTCTCAAGTAATAAATAATTGAATGATGCTACAAAAAATGGTACATTATTTCTTCAGTCACGTCGGCAAGATTAAATAAGAAACAGTTTAATATTTTGGCATGAGAAAACTGTAGTTTCTCTGTGTATCATTAATAAGCAGACATCCTGTATAACTATATGCTCTGTATAAATGATCCAACATAACTATTTTCTCAAGTAACAAATAATTGACTGATGCTACAAAAAATATAAATTATTTCTTCAGCCACGTTGGCAAGATTAAATAAGAAACACTTTAATATTTTGGCATAAGAAATCCGTGGTTTCTCTGTATACCATTAATAAGCATGAACCCTGTATAACTATATGCTCTATACGAGTAATCCAACATGACTTTCTCAAGTAATGAATGATTGAACGATGCAGCAGAAAAATGTAAAATATTTCTTCAGCTACGTCGGCCAGATTAAATAAGAAACAGTTTAATATTTTGGCATAAGAAATCCGTGGTTTCTCTGTGTACCATTAATAAGCGAACACCCTGTATATTTGTATGCTTTATACGAGTGATCCAACATGACTTTCTTTCTCAGGTAATAAATGATTGAACGATGCAACAGCAAAAGGTAAATTATCGCTTCAGCCAAGACGGCCAGATTAAATAAAAAATATATTTTGGTATGGGGAATCCATGGCTCTTCTAGGTACCAATAATTAGAGGCCACCCTGTATAACTATATGCTCTATACGAGTGATCCAACATAACTTTCTTTCTCAAGTAATGGATGATTGAACGATGCAACAGAAAAAGGTTATTTTTTTCTCATCCACGCCAACCACATTAAATAAGAGAGATTTTTATTTTGGCATAACAAATCTGTGGTTCATTAGTATAACATTGATAAGCGAACACCCTGTATATTTATATGCTTTATACGAGTGATCCAACATGACTTTCTTTCTCAAGTAATGAATGATTGAACGATGCAACAGAAAAAGGTAAAATATTTCATCAGCCACGCCGGCCCGAATAAATAAAACAAAAATAATATTTTGGCATAAGAAATCCGTGGTTTCTCTGTATACCATTAATAAGCGGAAACCCTGTATAACTATATGCTCCATACGAGTAATCGAGCATGACTTTCTCAAGTAATGAATGATTGAACAATGCAGCAGAAAAAATGTTTATCATCCACGCCAACCAGATTAAATAAGAGATATTTTTATTTTGACATAACAAATCGGTGGTTCATCAGTACATCATTGATAAGCGAACACGCTGTATATTTATATGCTTTATACGAGCAATCCAACATGACTTTCTTTCTGAAGTAATGAATGATTGAACGATGCAACAGAGAAAGGTTAAATTCTTCCCATCCACGCCAACCAGATTAAATAAGAGAGATTTTTATATTGGCATAACAAATCTGTGGTTCATCAGTATATCATTGATAAGCGAACACGCTGTATATTTATATGCTTTATACGGATGATCCAACATGACTTTTTTCTCAAGTAATGAATAATTGAACGATGGAACAGAAAAAGGTAAAATATTTCTTCAGCCACGCCGGCCAGAATAAATAAAACAAAAATAATATTTTGGCATAAGAATTTCGTGGTTTCTCTGTATACCATTGATAAGCGAAAACCCTGTATAACTATATGCTCCATACGAGTAATCCAGCATGACTTTCTCAAGTAATGAATGATTGAAAAATGCAGCAGAAAAATGTTTCTCATCCACGCCAACCAGATTAAATAAGAGAGATTTTTATTTTGGCATAACAAATCGGTGGTTCATTAGTATATCATTGATAAGCGAACACCCTGTATATTTATATGCTTTATACGAGTGATTCAACATGACTTTCTTTCTCAAGTAATGAATGATTGAACGATGCAACAGAAAAAGGTAAAATATTTCTTCAGCCACGCCGGCCAGAATAAATAAAACAAAAATAATATTTTGGCATAAGAAATCCGTGGTTTCTCTGTATACCATTAATAAGCGGAAACCCTGTATAACTATATGCTCCATACGAGTAATCCAGCATGACTTTCTCAAGTAATGAATGATTGAAAAATGCAGCAGAAAAAATGTTTCTCATCCACGCCAACCAGATTAAATAAGAGAGATTTTTATTTTGGCATAACAAATCGGTGGTTCATTAGTATATCATTGATAAGCGAACACCCTGTATATTTATATGCTTTATACGAGTGATTCAACATGACTTTCTTTCTCAAGTAATGAATGATTGAACGATGCAACAGAAAAAGGTAAAATATTTCTTCAGCCACGCCGGCCAGATTAAATAAGAAACAGTTTAATATTTTGGCATAAGAAATCAGTGGTTTCTCTGTATACCATTGATAAACAAAAACCCTGTATAACTATATGCTCCATACGAGTAATCCAGCATGACTTTCTCAAGTAATGAATGATTGAACAATGCAGCAGAAAAAAATGTTTCTCATCCACGCCAACCAGATTAAATAAGAGAGATTTTTATTTTGGCATAACAAATCTGTGGTTCATCAGTATATCATTGATAAGCGAACACCCTGTATATTTATATGCTTTATACGAGTGATCCAACAGGACTTTCTTTCTCAAGTAATGAATGATTGAACGATGCAACAGAAAAAGGTAAAATATTTCTTCAGCCACGCCGGCCAGATTAAATAAGAAACAGTTTGACACCGAGTGTAAAGGTCTCGAGTTCAAATACCGTGTGTTCAGCGTTTTTCCTCTTCTTTCTCCTCTTTTTGTTTTAATGGCGAGCGCAGCGCTCTCGACTGAGATTAATAGGGAGTTTATATATTATAAATGGTATCTTATTCTTAAAGCTCATTATTTTCTTCTATGATATCTGACCAATCCTTACAATTATCTTCAGTGCTCGATGCAATATATAAAATCTCTTCCTGTATCAGGAATTCCTTGCTTGATGCTTATTGGATACTGTGTGCTCTGTGGGCTCTTTTAAATGTGGTATGGTGAGAATTTAATATGTTATGGGAAATTGATTTCAATTTTAAAATTGTTTCTGTGTACCTAAATTAACTATCTTTTCATTAAAAATGTATACCGGATAGACTGAGTCGTAGAAAATACAATGTCAACTTTATTGCCTTTAAATATTGGCTTTCCTATTAATTTTACAACCAAATTGTATTTAACTATTTTAAAGACAGTAATAAGATGAGCTTACGCACCAAATCATTTTATTTTCTAATAAGCAAATTATAAGTTTTTTTAAGAAAAACTATTTGTAAAACATGTCTAATAAATACCGTAATAAATCCACCAACATTAAATAAATAAAAATGAATAACTAATAAAAAGTAAAACGTAAATTAAAAAATAACAAGACCTTTTATTCATTACTGGTGGATTCATCAAGGTACTTATGTATCAAGTATGCGTCGATTTTACAAATGGTTTTTCTTGTTTGACAATAGAAACTCTCCAAATTAAATGTTTAACTAAGGAGATCTTATCCTTAGGTTTAACTTTTGGGATCTGGATAATAAAACAATGGCTTTGTAACTTAAAACCATAAGACCAACATAAAAAAGGCTTATAGAAATACACAGGGTGTTCATTTGAAAACTTACCACTTAAGCTATTTGCGAAAAGAAGGAGATTTGTGAACATCGCCGAAACACGTCAAAATATTTATTAACGAGAAATACATCATTTTAAAGCTTCTGATGAGTACTTTATAACCCTAGAATATAAATTCAATATCTTTACCTACTACAAAATGGTGGTACTTTAAAAATTACCCAAATACCTGATTTAAATGGCCGTATTTCCGATACTAATAAAGTTAGATGTACCTAATATGGTATTTTCTTAAAGCTCTTTTTAAAACCTTTTTAATTATGATACTAGTTATAATATACAGGGTAGGATAAAAAGTGTATTTTTTTAATAAAGTTCCCTGAATTTTAGATTACCAATTAAAAGATATTTAAAAAGGCATTAAAGAAAATACTCTATTAAGTACATCTTAGTTGATTAGTTTCGGAAATATAGCCATCCCAATTAGGTATTTGGATAATTTTTAAATTATCGCCATTTTGTAGTAGGTAAAGATATTCAGTTTATATTCTAGGGTTATAAAGTACCCATCAGGAGCTTTAAAATGATTTATCACTCGACCCCCCTTCTCATTTAAGAATTTTGGGGTGATGACCCTGGTGGTTCGGGGGTTGAAGGGGCGCCGTTCAGTTTTTTGTAAAAACGTTCCCCCTCAATATCTGGCGTCTCTTTTTGCAGATAACTTGAGTGGGTAAGTTTTAAACATCCTGTATAGTTGGTATTGACATTATTTTTTTCTATCTTTGGACAATCCACGAAGAGTGAGCCTAAATACTAACGTACCGTGAGTGCCTTAAGCGAGGTAAGAGGGAGTTTGTTAACACGGGACTTAAAAACTTAAAGATATGGGGAGAAGGAAAGACCCCCGCTGGCAGTAGATCCCACAGTCTAGAAACTCTAAGGATAAAAGAACGAACTAAATGGGAAGTTCGGGGCCTGTCCAATTGGACCGTATAGGATGCATACGTGTGGCACCACGAGTTTCTCGGTTGGGAGCTGCAAGAGCAGGGACTATACTGGATAATTCGTCGGAGCAGAAGCCGTAAAAGTATATATAAAAGAGCGATAGATCTACCACAGCTCGACGATGGGCAAGAGAAGGAAGTCTTTGAGTAAGTAAATGATCATTAATAAGACGAACAGCTCTTCTTTGAATGGCATCAAGAATGCTGAGGGTTGTGGGGTTTGCCATTCCCCAGACATGAGAACAATATTCCAGAGAGGTTGAATTTGGGACACATACAAAGTGTATAAATTGGAAGAAGAAAAATACTTTTGGCTCGGAAAAGAAATCCAAGCTTTTTTAAAGCCGCGGTGGCTAAAGATACAATGTGTTTATGCCAGTTAAGGTTATTCCCAAATTATTGGTTTCAAGTAAAAAAATACCTTTAAAATAAAATTAAAATTTTTTTGAGTCAGCATCGCAAAAATTAAAAAAATGTATTCATGTAGGCTAGCAAATTTCAAAGCTTTTAAAGACACCATTTTGAAATTATGTTGGGCTCCCCTAAAAAAGATAATAGATCGCTTTTTTATAACGGTTTCACAATTTTTTCCGAAATAAAAACATGAAAAAGCAATGTTACAGATTTTTGTTGGTTGATTTACCTTATATCCCGCACAAAAATATGAAAGGAAATGAAAACTTTTAAGTGAAATGCTAGTGATAATAAACTTACACATACATCATTTAATTTATTTTTAGTCCTGAAAAACCATGTTTTTTAGTTTTTCATTGATTAATTCAAAGATTTAAATTCGGAGCTTAAATGCGTTTTAAAAAATATATAACCCATATAGTAGACGTGATAAATATTTTTGATTAAAGTATCTTTATGTTTTACCCATCTATTATTGATCTGTAATACCTTAGAAACGGAATATGTTATGGTAGCAATAATACCTGCTATCACACCTAGGGCATTATGATAATGCCCGCTTATAATGCCCTAATGCGCTAATATGGAAATTTTATTGCTTATCCAATTTTATTCCTCTCACAATAAAGATCAAGTTCATACAAAAAGTTCTGTTAAACATGATGTATTAAAATAAAATCCAGTAACTTGACCAGTTCCTGAAAATATGCCATTAAAACGGTTTCGGTTATTTGAAGAATTTCGTTCGCATCTATTCCAAATACCAAATATGCCATACTCCTGATCATACTGTTGCCTTGATTTAACTGGCAAAGGATTATTCGGTCGCTTTGATGGCCTTTGCTCTTCATATATTGTGGAATTCCTTCCATTTTGAGCAAATCGTTAAATAAAAATGCCAACTGACTAACTGATCAAAGTCAAACTTAACAGCGCATGTGCAATATAATACTAATTGCAGCAAAATAGGCAGCTGCAAATTTTAAAACATTTCTACAGAATGTCATAAGATATGTAATCAAAAAATATTTATCATGTCTAGTATCATGATAAATATTTTTTGATTAAATATCTTTATTCAGGAAGAATCAAATCTATCAAAATCGTGTAAAATAAAAAGAAGAAAAATAAAAAAGTTTTTATTGCAGACCAGTGTAATCGTAAATTAATCATATTCTGTACAAAAACTTCGCTTATATTTTAAGCAGGTATTTTTATACTTAAAAAATTATAATAATATTCAAAACATTTCACTGCCAAATTTCCATATATATAAACAAACCAAGCGCAACATTAAAAATGAACAAAAAAAGCCGCAAACCACCACCCATTTCACAATTAAATCTTACATAACACAACGTTGCATGTTTAAAATTGTGTTCATGTTTTTAATTGCCTTCCAGTAATTTCTCCCATTTTATTAAATTATTTTTTATGCCATCAAGATAAAATGGCGAACCGATACACCTTGAGAAAAAGTCGATTAAGTCTTATATCGTCAGGGAAAAAAATTACACAACTATGGGAACAAAATAATATTATATTAACGTTTTTATAACGTTTTTATGATTATTCGATGAAAGAATTAAAAAACGATTTAAAAGAAATAAAGAATAATGGAAAAATTAGCATGGCAAATTAACAGTTGAAGAGCGAGCATATGATTAAAAAAGGGGAAACATGGGTGATTAAAATTTTATAAAAGTGTGCAAACAATCAGTGGGATCTTTGCGTTACAAAAAGATTTGCGTGATGAGGAGTATATAAAAGATTCCATCTTGCTTAGAAAAACCCCTTTTTATTAACACGCTTTTATTAACTTGGGTTGTAACTATCTATCTATCTGGCTGCCTATGTAACGGAATCTTTGAGCCTAATTTTAACCAACTTCCAGCTATTCGATTTCTTTGAAACTTTGCACACGTATTAAGGACCCATGACAATGCAATAATCTGCAAACAGTATCCCTTTATCTTTTTTTTGATCGCCGGGAAAAAATTCCATTATATTATAAAAACAACACCTAGGTTGCCATCTGTTGGCAACATTTCAAACTTTGCTATTAAATGAAGAAGAAATTTTTTAGTGGGTTGCAATTTGTTGGCAACGGTCCAAACATTGCCTGAATTGCCATCTGTTGGCAAAATTTCAAACTTTGCTACTTAATGAAGAAAAAATTTTTTAGTGAGTTGCAATCTGTTGGAAAAATTTTAAAATTTGCTACCATTGTCATTTCATAGGGGGCTGGTTATTTTCTTTTTGCTGCTTAATTAAATAGTATGTTCTAATTTACTGTTATATTAGGAATTTTGTGCAATATAACGAACTAAAAAATGAAAAATAATTAATAGTTTAAAAAAACTAAAAAACACGCTTTTATATGCAACCGAACTAAAAATTAAAAAATAATTTTTCATTAAAAAAAATATTTTCACTTCATAGTAAAAAGCGTGGGGTGCATTTTACTATTTTTTCATAACTTTTCCATCATAGATATTGGCAAATATAATAATTATAACATTTAATATATTAAGCACCCCACGCTTTTTACTATGAAGTGAAAATATTTTTTTAATGAAAAATTATTTTTTAATTTTTAGTTCGGTTGCATATAAAAGCGTGTTTTTTTAGTTTTTTAAACTATTAATTATAATATTCAAGTATGTGTTTAATTTTTTTCGTTCTTCATAATTTTACAGGCATTTTACTTTTTTTAGGAGCTGTTAAAGAAAAAATAATGATAGGTAATTCGTTGCAGAACTAATCGTTAAGATAAATACAAAAACAGGGTGGCCCACCATATTCGGCACGGTCTGTTGCTGGATAACCATGGGGTTTTTAAAAAAGTAAATACTGGAACATATACAGGTCGGATAAGGACCACAGTATAAAATTATTTTAGTCTATACAGGGTGTCTCAAAAAGTGTGACGTATCAAAGTTATATTTTTTTAATTGAATACCCTATATTTTATGACGGTTTTAGACTTTACTTTAAAAAATAACTTAAGTTTGTTTATAGTATTAAGTGTCTAATTTTATTCGTTTTTGTGATATTTGATTTTTTTGAAAAATGCAGAGGTAAAATTAAATTGATTTTACTTTAACACTTGTAACACTTTAAACTTTAAAATGTGTAACAAGATTAGAAAAAGTCTGCCATATCATACGTAGGTCAAATCAAGATCAAATATTGTACAGGGTGATCAAAAAATAATTTTCAATTTTTCAGAAAATGAAATAGCCATATCTCTCTTATTTTAAATGGAACACCCTGTATTTTTTTACGTCACATGATGACAAATAAAATACTCTTTCAAATGGTGTATAGGTTGCCTATACCTATCTTTTGTGATTTTTGGTAAAATTTGTTTTACAAATTTTTAGTCCAAATGTTTATTTAAATTAAAGTTGGCTGTGACATAGCAGCCATTAATATTTTTCTTAAGAAAATAACAACGACCATTTATTGATTACTAGTGTTTTAGTCAGTTTAACAGAAATTTCAATGATTTTAAATAAAAACTCTTCTTCTACTACAACAAGATGCTATAATACTGGTAGGATGTGAAAAAAATGGTTTACTTTAGTCTAGAGTTATTCCTGAAAAATATTCCAGGAGAAACCATCTGATAATCTTAATAGTTGCTTTAAAAAATTTGACACAGTGATTATGGATAATGGAAGAAAACGAGTTATAGGTCACAGAATGTCGTCATAACTGACCAGAGGCGTTATTAGGATTGTTTAAAAACACAAGTTTTATCATTACCACATTCAGCTGAAATAAGTGTTATTGGAAGTAGCATTATAAGCAACTAATTAATTTTTTTCTGTGAATTTTAAAAATAGTGGCAGATAATACAAAATCTTTTAATTTTGTGCTTTTTCCCAACAAAGTTACATTTTGCAATAACGGCTTAGTAAATAGGCATAACTATATTATAGCCTACTTACATTTAAATAGACATTTGGAATAAAAATATGTTAAAAGGGAATTTACTTAAAAAGTATAAAAGATAGGTATAGGCAAACCTATACACCATTTGAAAAAGCATTTGGTTTGTCATCATGTGGTGTAAAAAAATACAGGGTGTTCCATTTAAAATAAGAGAGATATTGCTATTTGACTTTCTAAAAAATTGAAATTATTTTTTGTTCACCCTGTATAATCTATGATCTCGATATGACCTACGTATGATAAGGCAGACTTTTCCTAATCTTGTAACAAATTTTAAAGTTTAAGGAGTTTATATTGTTAAAATAAAATTAATTTAATTGCACCCCTGCATTTTGAAAAAAAATCAAATATCACAAAAACGAATAAAATTAGATACTTGGTATTATTAACAAACAAACAATTTTTTTATGTAGAATCTAAAACCGTCATAAAATATAGGGTGTTCCATTTAAAAAATATAACTTTGATACGTCACACTTTTTTGAGACATCCTGTATAGAGTAAAATAATTTTATACTGTGTCCTTATCCGACCTGTATATGTTTCAGTATTTACTTTTTTAAAAACCCCATGGTTATCCAGCTACAGACCGTGTCGAATATGGTGGGCCACCCTGTATATATCTATTACTTTTCAGATTGGTCATATTTCAGAAACTATGAAAAATAGATTATAAAATGTTTTAATTTTGTAGAGCTCTTTAAAATACTTTTTTAATGGTGGTATAATATACAGGGTGTCCCATTAAAAAAAACAAAGGTATGTAAATATATTCTGTTAATACAGTTGTTTTGTGTAATCTTCATATTAGAAAAAATTTTGATAATTCACTGTACAAGTTGGTTTTTGGATCATTTCTTTAAGTTAAGAAATAAATTAGTTATAGATATTTAAAATGTGGACACAAGTCAGATTGGACGCTCTGTACATTTTAAACTATAGTAAAAATTGTAAATAATTAAATTATTTTTAAATTACAATTATTCTTGGCTCATCTATCTAAGCATTTTAAAAACACCGATAAGTATGATAAGTAAATTATATATTATATTTTTAATACGTCCAAAAACAATTTTATCTGGGTTTTTTTCAAAAAATTAATTGCATTTTTCTGTTTACTTAGTGATAAAAATTGTTGCTATAGAAAAGTATTTAAATGCAATTTTATATCTTTTTTCGAAATAAATAATAAAAGTTTTATCTTGATTATTTCGTAAATAGTCTAGTTTTTATGTATTTATGTGTTAAAGAATTAGGGGCTTAAGTTTATACAGGTGTCCGGGAAAATGTGGAAATCTTCACACACGTATGGAGCAGATGAAAATAACACGACAAGTTCCTATAAAATTTTTCCGTTTAAGCCCCCCTGCGGAGATATGATCCCCTAAAGGGGGCAGCTAGAAATCGATTTTTCGTGAATAACTTTTAAAGCGCTCTGTATAATTTGATAATATTTTAGTACGATGCATACTAGTAAAGACCTCTTAAAATAGTGCCCTTGAAACTTATGTCGCTTCTTTAGTTTGCCAGGGACGGACTAGTTTTCGCACATTATTGATAATATTTTTACGCCCTGTATGGTGAAGACACAAAAATATGTTTTTGGATAGTTTAAACCTTTTGCTAAAAAAGGTACTTTTGTTTGACATCGATAAAATGAGCCGTTTTCGAGTAAAAAATTATTTTAACAATAAGAGTTCCTGACCTGCTACGAGAGGACTTCAATACTGAATCAAAAATTACAAATTACATCGAAAATAAAATATTGTATTATTAAACAAAAATAAACTCTTATTGTTAAAATAATTTTTACTCGAAAACGGCTCATTTTATCGATGTCAAACAAAAGTACCTTTTTTTAGCAAAAGGTTTAAACTACCCAAAAACATATTTTTTGTGTCTTTACCATACAGGGCGTAAAAAATATTATCAATAATGTGCAAAAACTAGTCCGTCCCTGGCAAACTAAAGAAGCGACATAAGTTTCAAGTGCACTATTTTAAGAGGTCTTTACTAGTATGCATCGTACTAAAATATTATCAAATTATACAGAGCGCTTTAAAAGTTATTCACGAAAAATCGATTTCTAGCTGCCCCTTTAGGGGATCATATCTCCGCAGGGAGGGCTTAAACGGAAACATTTTATAGGAACTTGTCGTGTTATTTTCATCTGTTCCATACGTGTGCGAGAGATTTCCACATTTTCCCGGACACCCTGTAGATTTATAGTGAGAGAATTAGAAAAATTAAGTAAGTGTGAAGAAAAAGAAAAGAAAATATTGTATTTTACTTTACACTAAACGCACAAAATGTTTTTTTTTAAATTGAAGTGCATCGACAAAAATATAAGAGTTTTAAAAATAAAAATAATATTAATTATTAAAAAGAATATACTGAAATAGGTCTTGTACGGGGTGGTCGTTTTTTTTTCTTTGGACAAACCATGAAGGTTAAAAGCCTAAATACTAACGTACCGTGGGTGTCTTAAGCGAGGTAAGAGGGAGTTGGTTGACACGGGACTTAAATACTTGAAGATTTGGGGGGAAGGAAAGACCTCTGCGGGCGGCAGGTTCCACAATCTAGAAGAAACTCTAGGGATAAAAGAATGAACAAAGTGGGAAGTTCGGGGCCTGTTCAGTTGGACCGTATAGGAATTCATACGCGTGGCACCACGAGTTTCTCTGTTGGGAACCGTAAGTGGAGGAACTATACTGGATAATTATTCAGAGCAGAAGCCATGAAAGTACCTATAAAAATTGATAAATCCCCCACAGCCCGACGATGGGCAAGAGAGGAAAGCCTTTCTGTAAGTGAGGGATCATTAATGAGACGAATAACTCTGCTTTGAATAGAATCAAGAATGCTTAGGGTTGTGGGGGACGCCATGCCCCAGATATGAAAACAATATTCCAAGGGAGGTCGGATTTGGGACAATAAAGTGTATAAATTAGAAGCGGAAAAATACTTTTTGGCTCGAAAGAGAAATCCAAGCTTTTTGAAGGTGCCGTGGCTATAGATACAATGTGTTTATGCCAGTTAAGGTTACTTTCAAATGTGACGCCCAGAAGATTGAAGGTGTCTTTGCTCTGTAAAACTTGGCCGCTCATAAGTAGAGGATGAGTATTTGATGACTCTTTTCGCGACAAGGAACATGATTGTGTTTTGATGCATTAAAATGGACGATATTTTTGGCGCCCCAATCCAATATTAAATTAAGATCCTGCGAAAGAGATATGCTGCATCGCTCTGCGTTTGGTTTTCAATTCAGATTTAGTTATGGGTTTAGGAACCTGAAAAATGGAGTGAAGGGTACTATCGTCGGCGAAACTATAAATGGAATTAGTTGTGGACGAGAGAAGGTCGTTGATGTGAAGAAGAAACAATGTTGGTGCCAGAACTGAGCCCTGAGGGACTTTGGCGTTTACTTGGTGAAAGCTTGAAGAATGGCCGTCCACAATAACTGATATACGTCGATCAGATAGATAACTAGAAAGCCAAATACAGAGTTTAGTTGAAAGAGCATAGGAGAGAAGTTTATTAAGAAGTGCGGCATGCCAGACTTGGTCAAAAGCTTTGAATATGTGAAGAGCAACGATCTGGGACTCACCTAGAAACTCAAGAGACTTATTCCAACAGTGTGATACGAAAGAAAGAAGATCTGCTGAAGATTTTTGTGGCGAAATCCATACTGCCTGTCATGCAAAATTTTGTGTTTTTCTAAATATTTAAGAATTTGTGAATTAATTAATTTTTCCATTACTTTACAAAGAACTGGTCGTCCAAATTTTGACCCATTGTGATCTCTAGTAACTTTAGAACAAATACTATTATTCGGATGCGGATTTCGTAAAGAGACTTAGATTTTCTAAAAGTCTTTTACCCCATCTTCGTCATTTTGTTTTAAAGTTCCATTAGCACAAAAACCAAATGGCAGATTTTTTTTATATAGAGCAACTGTGTTATTTTAAACACTCTGTGTAATTTCTATATTTTACAAATTTATACTCCTTAAAAAAATAAGCTGTGGTTATTTTAAATAATTAGAGATTTTGGTCACTGTGCAAGTAATAAAATTCACTCATGATAATAACACTTTTTACGAGTCTACCACAAATATTCATTTCCATGTATGGAAGCGGCGCGTTAACCCAGCTTGCCAATGTCAAATGTTTCGGGTGTCGGACCGGGTAAACACGTCACTTTTTTGTCGGATAAGTTTACCACACTGTTTTGCATGTTATTTTTAAACATGGTTCCGAAAATCGTAAATGAGAGACCCACCCAATTCAATACCCAAAACATGTCAATTGTCTTTATGGTTGCGTGACTGTAAGACTTACGATTTTTGGCACAATGTTTAAAATTTCATGTAAAACATTGTGGTAAACTTGTCCGACAAAAAAGTAACGCGTTTGCCCGGTCCGACATCCGAAAAATTTGACATTGACAGGCTGGGTTAAAGCGCCGCTTCCATATGGTCGGTATGAATATTCGTGGTAGACTCGTCAAAAGGAACCCTCCTAAAAGGTTTTAAAACTGTTATTATCATAAAGTCAATTACATCAGAGACATCTTGCACCCCTTATTTTGCAATTCCGTTGTGGTTAACGTTATTCTGAGACTGCGCAGTAAGGCAAACATGATCCGTTATCGTTATTAACCATACCGGACTTCTTTAATTACGGATGAATACCGAAGAGCTTATCGTTATCGTTATCTTTATTGTTAAACAGCGTGGTTGCCAGATTGTAGAAATTTTATTATCAATTATTTAAAAGGTTAAAATTTCAATGCCGTATTATTTAAAATATCATTTATACATGGGCTCTAATTAGCGAAAAATCTATAGCAGTAATAAAAATCAAATAGTGTTTAGAAATTAAAACGGACTTGCACTTTTACGGATATTCTAAATCAGTAATTAATTTAGATGTTACAATCTGGCACACTTGCTTTTTATTCTACTACCAAACCTAACCTTACTTTTTGTGTTTTGCTTATACTGTATTGTTTGCATCTACTTTAAAAACGAAATCAACCGAAGGGTTTGCATATATTTAAATATCAATTTATATCTTATGAAGAATAAAAAAAATACTAATTTTTCGTTAACTTTAAAATCGGTGAACCACAGGCAAAAATAAGGTTATGTGTCGAAAGCGCAGACGCAAGATAAATTTCTTAAAAGAGGCTGCAAAATCTCTGTCTAAAACTGCTGCCGTAATCGTTATGTTTAATAACGATAACCATAAGGAGGCCAAAAACGTCTGTTATTTTAAGAGGTGCAAAATGTCTCTATTATTGGCTCAGGGACTCTTTATAAAATTGTGTTAATATTGTAAATAACCTTTAGTTTTGTTGCCTGTATTTTTTGTAGCCTTTTATCTAACAAATTTTCACTGTAAAATAATACTTTTAGGTGCCGTGCAGTCAATTTTTTGGAGCTTAATAAATACCTTATTTTTTAAATAACTAGAGCTCAATTACATTTGTTTAGAGGTAAAAATTGAATTTTATGAATAAATAAAAATATACAAGGTGTCTCATAACAAAGTTGCCCTATATCGGAAAATCGGCCATTTTGTAGAAAACAATTTAGGTTTCTTATACTGACTTTTTTTGACATTTGATGTGAAATATCACAAGAACTAAACATTTTGCACAACTAACTAATGCAGCACCTTATATGGGGAAAAAATCTGTAGATTTAACCTTATACTGCATGTAAAAATGAAAATTTTTCCATTTTTTGTAGTAAAATAGATTTTAGTTTATGTATAACATCCTACAAAAAGTTAAAAAATTTTAAATAAAACCACTTGTCTATTAAGCGATCCATTATTATCAAAAATTTTATTTATGATTTCTTTCTGAAATTTGTAACAAATTATAATTACGAGAACCAGACAAAATGACACTAAAATCGGTGCGGAGAAACCCAAAAAAAAAAAAGATAAAAACGCCAGATCGTAAAAATAAATTCCAAACTACCATAACCTATCTTAAGTTAAGTTATTTCAGTTAAAGTAGGCTGTAAAAGAACGCAATAAGATAGAAAAAAAGGACATGCAAATAAAGCGCTGCAGAAAGAAACGAGGGGGTCATCGACTCTCGAGCTGTATCTTTGTCTCTCTCCCACACACGCGGCGATCGGGCGGGAACGCAGTGACGTACGGCGAGGGTGCATTTTTTTATAAATTAATACTTATTCATATATATCAATAAAAAGTAAAATCCTTTTGAAAGATTGGTCATTTTCAATATGAAAAAATGGAACAACAAAGCCCTTTTGAAGAAATGAAGTCCGATGGGACTAAATCTGGTATTTTAGGCGACCATTGTTTTAAATTTTAAAAAAGTTTATAAAGGGTCTTTTAATAAAAGTGATAGTATTTCAAATAAAGATTTCTTGGTTTCTAAGCCATATATTTTTATTTTCTAGGTGTTACCATATTTAATATAGTATGCAGTTTAATGATGTAGCATCTGACCTGACTTGATGCAAATTTACAATGCAAAAAATTTCATTATAAAGGTTTACAATACCTGTAGCTATTTTTTTTTTATTAAGCTTAAGATCCACGATAAAAGTATTTTATGAAATTTTTGTGTCGTGAGTCAAAAATTTTAAGTTTTCTCGTAAAAACAGTATTTGAAACTTGACATTTTTGACTTATGACACAAAAATTCATAAAAACTTTATAGTCAATTCCAAGCTTTAAAGTAAAATGTTTTTGGGAAATTTGAAAACATAAATATATCTGGTCTTGCATCTAGAATTTTTATTTAGGTGTAACAGACAGGAGAATCCCTGTCAATTAGATAAAATACAAAAAAAAGCGTTAAGCAACTAAATTAAAATCGTAAAGTTTAAACAAAAATAGTAATTATTGTAAATTTAAAATTGAGATCTCTAAACTGTCACGATTGATTGCTAATATAATACCTTGCTCCGTAAAAAATATTATTGATAAGAAATATCTGTTTATTTTGGTTTATTCTATTTTTTCCAATAAAAATAAAAGATAAAATGCATTTATCCTTGAGAAAGGTAAAATAATTGTGAATCCCAGACTATTTTTTTAACGAGCCATCTAAAAATAGAACATTTTTGCTTTATTTTATATGCCAAAATAAATACTCTTTATAAAATGAGTAGCTTTAATTAAAGCTGGTTGAAAAATAGAGGCATTTTTATAATCCCAGAGGCTGAACAATTTATTTATTCTTTTTTGTAATTTAAGGATTTTTATGCAGTTAGCTCAAAATCATTAGTTGTTTAAGCAGAATTTTAAGTTAAAGATGGCAGTTTCGAATGTATAAATGGAAAGAATTCTTATAAATTAAAATTTTATAATTTTAATTTATTAGTCAACAAAGCTATATATTATTAATAATTTTTTATAATTTCAAAAAATACATATACAAATACAACAAATACATGTTAAGTTTAGTGACACTTGAGATAAAAAAGTTTTGGCGAACTTTATGGTAACTTGGTCTTTTATAGTTTAGTTAAAGTGGTTTAAATAGGTGTTTTGTTTTAATGCCCACTACAATTTATTTAAATATGAAATTATGCAATGTAACAGAAAACGTGTTTACAACTTTACTCAAGGTTAAGTAACCTTTAATTTCGCCATTATTTTATTATTTTAAATACTAACGTACCGTGACTGTCTTGAGCGAGGTAGGAGAAAGTTTTTGACACAGGACTTAAATATTTAAAGATTTGGGGGGAAAGGAATGACCTCCGCGGGCAGCAGGATCCACATTCTAGGAACTCTGGATATAAAACAACGAAGAAAGTGGGAAGTTCAGGGTCTATCCAGTTGGACCGTATAGGGATGCATACGTGCGACCCCACGAGTTTCTCTATTGGAAATCGTTAGTGGAGGAAATATACTGGATAATTTTTTAGAGCAGAAGCCATAGACGAACCTATAAAAAGCGATAAATCCCCCACAGCCCGAGGATAGGCCAGAGAGGGAAGCCTTTTTGTAAGTGAAAGATCATTAATGAGGCGAACAGCTCTTCTATGAATGGAATCAAGAATGCTAAGGGTTGTGGGGAAGCCATGCCCCAGATATGAGAACAAAATTCCAAAGGAAGTCGAATTTGGGACACATACAGAGTGTATAAATTAAAAAGGAAAAAATCTTTTTGGCGGCAAGAGAAATCCAACTTTTTGAAGCTTCTGTGATAGATACAATGTCTTTATGTCAGTTAAGGTTATTTTCAAATTGGACTTATTTGCTCTGCAAAACTTGGCCGTAAATGATAGATGAAGTATTTTATAACTCTTTTCGCGACAAGGAACATGATGGTGTTTTGGATGCAATAAAATGGACGAGATTTTTGGCGCCCCAATCAAATTAAGGCACTGTGAAAGAGATACCTGCATCGCTTTGCGTTTGTTGTCCAAATCAGGTTTAGAGATTGGTTTAAATTTAAAATTGGACAGTTTGCAGATTAATTTCATAAAATTTATCGAAAATTAATAGTTATAATAAGTTTGCATGACTCGAAAATTAAAAAGAAACTTATACTGTTTTGGTATTATTTTCTTAATAAGTAACTACCTACAAACTTCTAAAAATACCTAACTACATAAGTACATAGTTATCTCCTAAAAAAGAAGTCCGTGATTTTTTGGTTGCTGATTGTGATAATGGCAGTGCTACAAATATTAAAATTAATTAATAAGTATAAATAAACAAAATTTGCATAAAATGTTAGTTTTTAAACGGTTGTAGAAAAAATATCGTATGCAACATATGCATAAAGTTTTTTTACTCTATTTAAAAAAAAGTCACTTTATGCACGTATTACATAGATTAGTAGACATTTTTTACCACTATGAAGTGTACTAAAATAAAGTACTTTCTCTTTATAATAACTTCAAAAAAGCATTTTTATTAACGTTATTATAAATTATTATTATTTTATACTGCAAGTCAATGACCCACAATTTATTGGCAATTTTTCTCAATTAAAACCCAATTTTTTCGCACGCCTCTGGATTATATGTATACATGCACAGCCTCCTATACTTAACTGAATCTGTGTAGGGTAGGTCAACGTATTTTATTCTTGTTTTATTTTCCGACCAGAAACATACTCTTTCGAAGTTCTTTTATACACTTTTAACTCTTTTTGCTCTCCGCGCCAGAGTTTATAAGCCATGTAAAATATAAGTTCAATCTTAAAATATTTTCTATTTAAAATAAGAAGAGTTTTATCACGGCTTAAGATTTGGCTGATGTCTGGTAAACAGTGCGTTTTTTACTATGACATATAAGAGTTCCAACTCCGTAATTATACAATGATGGTGATTTCTTTTCTCTCTGATTTCACCTTCAGGACTGCAAACGTCTAGCAGGGGTGAGACTCGCCCCCAAAATTTAAATGAAAAAAGGGTCGAGTGATGCCTTATTTTTTTTTTTTTATCTTTGGACAAACCATGAAGGCTTAAAGCCTAAATACTAACGTACCGTGGATGTCTTAAGCGAGCTAAGAGGGAGTTTGTTGACACGAGACTTAAATACTTGAAGATTTGGGGGAAGGAAAGACCTCCGCGGGCAGCAGGTTCCACAATCTAGAAACTCTAGGGATAAAAGAACGAACAAAGTGAGAAGTTCGGAGCCTGTCCAGTTGGACCGTATAGAGATGCATACGCGCGGAACCACGAGTTTCTCTGTTGGGAACTGTGAGTGGAGGAACTATTATGGACAATTCTTCAGAGCAGAAGCCACGGAAGTACCTATACAAAAGCGATAAATCCCCCACAGCCCGACGATGGGCAAGAGAGGGAAGCCTTTCTATGAGTGAAGGATCATTAATGAGACGAATAGCTCTTCTTTGAATAGAATCAAGAATGCTTAGGGTTGTGGGGGACGCCATACCCCAGATATTGGAACAATAGTCCAAGGGTGGTCGGATTTGGAACAAATATAATGTGTATAAATTAGAAGCGGAAAAATACTTTTTGGCTCGAAAGAGAAATCCAAGCTTTTTTGAAGCTCCCGTGGCTATAGATACAATGTGTTTATGCCAGTTAAGGTTACTTTCAAATGTGACGCCCACAAGATTGAAGGTGTCTTTGAAGAGCTATTCGTAATCCTTCATTTACAGAAAGGCTTCCCTCCCTTGCCAATCGTCGGGCTGTGGGGGATTTATCGCTTTTTCGTATGTACTTCCATGGCTTCTGCTCTGAAGAATTGTCGAGTATAATTCCTTCACTCACGGTTCCCAACAGAGAAACTCGTGGTGCCGCGCGTATGCATCCTTATACGGTCCAACTGGACAGGCCCCAAACTTCCCACTTTGTTCGTACTTTTATCCCTAGAGTTTCTAGAATGTGGAACCTGCTGCCCGCGGAGGTCTTTCCTTCTCCCCAAATCTTTAAGTATTTAGGTCCCGTGTCAACAAACTTCCTCTTACCTCGCTTAAGGCTTAAGACACCACGGTACGTTAGTATTTAGGCTTTTAGCCTTCGTGGTTTGTTCAAAGATAAAAAAAGTACATGAAAATCCTTTATTGCGACTCTCTAATATTTGGTTTAAAATTTTTGGATTTTTCAGCACTAGTGCGGAAAAGTAGTGAGGCACTTTGTACTTTTCCGAACTAGTGCAGAAAAGTGACACTTTCCAAACTAAATTGCATGCGGAAAAATGCTGCTTTCCACACGCATATAGAAAAAAATTAATTTATAAATTTTTTGTGCCGTAAAACTCTTCCCATTTAAGCATTTAATAATGTTTTGCACTTTTTTGTAAGTTTGTTATGTTGTTAGTTAGACTTCGAAACTTAGAAAAAATTAATTAACTTTGCTGGCTAATTATTTCAAAAACAGTTCATAATAGTTAAAGGCTATTACACAGTACAAAATTTTCTAAAAAATTCAAAAAATTTAACAATATATATAGCGTGTTTTATTTGAAAAACTAAAGTTGTATATCATCAAACTTTTTGGGATACCTCTTATAATTAAAATAATTGTTAAAAAAGTAGCAAGATGTGATATTTTTGTATAGAATTTAAAAAAATGTACCAAATTAATATTTTAAATGCATAATAACAAAATATCTATATTAGTTTTTTTATCAATAGACAAACGACAGATAACAATAGAGATCTAAGTGAAAATTATGGGACCAGATACCCTTGAAAAATATTTAATTTAAAATGCTCATTTTATATCAATATTTACACACCTTTTATAATACCCACCGCTAATTTTTTATCAGCTAATAGCAACAAAATGATTATAATTTTCAAGGTGGAAAGAAATTATGTAGTTTTAATAATAAAATGAAAAAATAAATTTTAAGGCAATGCAGGCTTGATACAGTAAGAAGTAAATATTAATTATGGATTATTTTCACCTTAGAAATGAATATACAGGATGTCCAGTAACTCCACGGACTCAAACAGGAAAAAACTTCTAATTGACATATGTTCTAAAAGTCCTATTTTGAAATTACAGGGTTTTAAAATATAAAAAATAAAAAAATTCTATAATAATTTTTTAGACAATTTGAGAATATTTTTGAAAAATTTTAGGAGACGTCTCCTATGCATAAAAGGTATACAGGGTGGCCCACCATATTCGACACGATTTTTGAAAAAGTAAATACTGGAACATATACATATCGGATAAGAACACAGTATCAAATTATTTTAGTCTATACAGGGTGTCTCAAAAAGTATGACGTATCAAAGTTATATATTTTTAAATGGAACACCCTATATTTTATGACGGTTTTAGATTCTACTTTAAAACATAACTCAAGTTTGTTTATAGTACTAAGTGTCTAATTTTATTGGTTTTGTGATATTTGATTTTTTGAAAAATGCAGAGGTAAAATTAAATTGATTTTACTTTAACACTTTTAACACTTTATACTTTAAAATGTGTAACAAGATTAGAAAAAGTCTGCCATACCATACGTAGGTCAAATCAAGATCAAATATTGTACAGGGTGATTAAAAAATAATTTCAATTTTTCAGAAAATCAAATAGCCATATCTCTCTATTTTAAATGGAACACCCTGTTTTATTTTACGTTACATGATGACAAATAAAATACTCTTTCAAATGTGGTGTATAGGTTGCCCGTACCTATCTTTTGGGCTTTTTTAGAAAATCTGTTTTTAAAAATTATTAGTCCAAATGTTTATTTAAATTAAAGTTGGCTGTGACATAGCAGCCATTAATATTTTTCTTAAGAAAATAACAACGACCATTTATTGATTACTAGTGTTTTAGTCAGTTTAAAAGAAATTTCAATGATTTTTAAATAAAAACCCTTCTTCTACAACAACAAGATGATATAATACTGGTAGGATGTGAAAAAAATGGTTTACTTTAGTCTAGAGTTAATCCTGAAAAATATTCCAGGAGAAACCATCTGATAACCTTAATAGTTGCTTTAAAAATTTGACACAGTGATTATGGATGGAAGAAACGAGTTATAGGTCACAAAATGTCGTCATAAATGACCAGAGGGGTTATTAGAATTGTTTAAAAACACAAGTTTTATCATTACCACATTCAGCTGAAATAAGTGTTATTGGAAGTAGCATTATAAGCAACTAATGATTTTTTTTTCTGTGAATTTTAAAAATAGTGGCAGATAATATAAAATAAATTTACATTTTGCAATAACGGCATAGTAAATAGGCATAGCTATATCCCAGCCCACTTACATTTAAATAGACATTTGGAATAAAAATATGTTAAAACGGAATTTACTTAAAAAGTATAAAAGATAGCTATAGGCAACCTATACACCATTTGAAAGAGCATTTGGTTTGTCATCATGTGGTGTAAAAAAGTACAGGGTGTTCTATTTAAAATAAGAGAGATATTGCTATTTGACTTTCTAAAAAATTGAAATTATTTTTTGATCACCCTGTATAATCTATGATCTCGATATGACCTACGTATGATAAGGCAGACTTTTCCTAATCTTGTAACAAATTTTAAAGTTTAAGAAGTTTATATTGTTAAAATAAAATTAATTTATTTGCACCCCTGCATTTTGAAAAAAAATCAAATATCACATAAACGAATAAAATTAGACACTTGGTACTATCAACAAACTTAAATTATTTTTTTATGTAGAATCTAAAACCGTCATAAAATATAGGGTGTTCCATTTAAAAAAATATAACTTTGATACGTCACACTTTTTTGAGACACCCTGTATAGACTAAAATAATTTTATACTGTGGTCTTACCCGACCTGTATATGTTCCAGTATTTACTTTTTTAAAAACCCCATGGTTATCCAGCTACAGACCGTGTCGAATATGGTGGGCCACCCTATATCTAAACTGGTATAAAAGCTTTTATAAGTAACGAATTCTTTTTCCAATTTTAACACCCTGTGGTTCTCGTTAGGAGTAGGACATTTGGGAACATGATGTTCATATGAAGTTTTTTCATAATTTTTTATGTTTTAAATCAGCCTTTAAATTTTGTTAATAAAGTAACTGAACACCCTGTATAATATTTTATTTTATCCTAAGCAATCCTAAGTAAATAAAAGGGGTTTTTATAGCTTGAAAACATTCGTGCTTCCAATTTTTCTTGCTTATTTTTTTTTATTGCAATTATATTAAAAATTTACAGTTTGAAATGTATTGCTACAATGAGTTTTGCTAAAAAGTTTACTAAAAGTTGTAAACATGTTGTGCAATTATTGCAAAAATCTTTAAGTATAAAATATTGCACAAGTAAATTTTTGGTGTTGTTATTTAATGGATATTCGGGGTGTTTTTAAATTTCTAAAAATTTTACTGGGTTGACTTCTTAAATAATAAAACGAAAACTAACCATAACTTCTTATTTTAAGGCATAGGGCGGTAAAGTTTAAAAATTATATACAGGGTGTCCAGAAATACAACCGACGAAGTTAAGAGGGTTATTTTCTATTAAAAAATAAAAACAAAACCTTATATGCAGTTGAATGTCTAAATATTTGTGTTTATTTCTTCGTTCTAAGCATGGACATACTTTTGTGTGACAACAAACATGATTGTGTCTTTGAAGAACTTTTTAAACGTTACCACAATACTTTAAAGCGGTGATTGGCAGAAAAAAGATCTACTTTTATTACCTATTTTTTTGATAAGTAATAATTAACAAAAAGATATTATTATCAAGATTTGGGCAAACACAACACATGTGTCTTGTGATGCAGTGTTACTTTTTGGGTCTATGGATTTTTTGCTCTTCAAAATAATTTCGATGACAAAATTATTTAAATTATTTTCGGTTTGAGGAATGATGCCTTTTTAGAATCCCATAAATCTCACGTAAGGTTGAGGTATGAGCAGAGGGGTTGAAGAAAATCTCACCAAGGGCTAGTGCCGTCAAAAAAAACGCCTCACGTAATTTATGGACGACTTATTTTTTGAAAAAAAAAAAAAGGAATGTGTTTATGTACCGTAAGTTAAGAAAATTCTCAATTATGGCTTAATAAAAATCTATAAATGAATCCAAAAAAAGTATTCAACAATTACCAATCTGCCACCGTTGTCAAGATAAAATTAAATTAAAATAAGAAATTAAAAAAAAACATATTTGACATTTAATGTCAAAGGTTTTCAGAATTTTCTTAACTAAAAGCTCAAAAATTTTAATTTTTAAGCCTAAATTATTGTTAATTTTAAATTTTTTTTTGTTTAAATTTGATTTTATCTTGACAACGGTGGCAGACTTGCCACCAAAACTTCAATTTTTAGCTTTTTTTTCATTAACCTATTTTAATTTTTTGTTTGTGGATTTTTGGTTATTTAATCTAACTTGGCGTGTATCCAAAAATAACATCTATTACTAATCCTATCAACACAAACAAGCATATAATTTTTAAATTTATTTTTACTAATTGCTAAATTTTTCAAAAATTTAGTATTATTTTCGGTTAATACTAATTTCAATATATATATATATATATATATATATATATATATATATATATATATATATATATATATATATATATATAGAGTTCACAAATTCCTGACCTGCTACGAGAGGACTTCAATACTGAATCAAAAATTACAAATTACATCGAAAATAAAATATTGTATTATTAAACAAAAATAAACTCTTATTGTTAAAATAATTTTTTACTCGAAAACGGCTCATTTTATCGATGTCAAATAAGAGTACTTTTTTTTAGCAAAGGTTAACTACCCAAAAACATATTTTTTGTGTCTTCACCATACAGGGCGTAAAAAATATTATCAATAATGTGCGAAAACTAGTCCGTCTCTGGCAAACTAAAGAAGCGACATAAGTTTCAAGGGCACTATTTTAAGAGGTCTTTACTAGTATGCATCGTACTAAAATATTATCAAATTATACAGAGCGCTTTAAAAGTTATTCACGAAAAATCGATTTCTAGTTGCCCCCTTTAGGGGATCATATCTCCGCAGGGGGGCTTAAACGGAAAAAATTTATAGGAACTTGTCGTGTTATGTTCATCTGTTCCATACGTGTGCGAGAGATTTCCCACATTTTCCCGGACACCCTGTATATATATATATTTTGAGCTAGTTACAAATTTTTTGGAAAAATTAGTAATATTATTAAAATTGTTAACGAAAAAATCAATACTACCGATTTATGCTATAATGTGATACTGAAACACTTTAGGGTAAACACAGTAAACAAAGAAAAAACTTTTCAATAGTCGCATTAGTCGCCCAGTTTAAATCAAAGCAGAAAATCCTTGAAAAAACTAGCTGAAAAGTGTTGCAATTAACGAATAAAAAACAAGAAACGTGCCAAATGACGAAATCGCGATTTGATTGGCTAAATCTTATTAGACAAAGTTCAGTTATTGTTATTAGCAAATATTCAACACATGTAAATTAAAATAACTTTAAAAGATTTGACTTTTACTTTTGCAGTAATGACCTAATTGTAACGTTAAATGCAGTTTTATGGTCGGTTTTTTCACCTTGGGTTAACTTTGGGATTGCTATCTTGAACTTTACAACAATTAAAAACAAGTGTTCGAATCTATATATTTATATATATATATATATATATATATATATATATATATATATATATATATATATATATATATATATATATATATATAGGTCCTGTCTAATTTCGCCATAAGATTGAAGTGGAAATATATATATATATATATATATATATATATATATATATATATATATATATATATATATATATATATATATATATATATATATATATATATATATATATATATATTCAATTCAATTCAATTTATTTATTGGTAACAATTACACTACATAAGTGTTTTTACACGTCAATTTACATTATTAGACAAGAAATATTTAAAAATATTCTAAAATTTTCCTAAACATTATTCTCAATAAATAAAAAAAATAGTTACATCACAATAACACTGACGGTCAATCACAATTATTAAATAGTATTTAAACTAAAACAATAATGTTTTACTAAAGTTTAGCCCTCATGAGAGTCCTGAAATAATTTATTCTTTTTTTTACCTCTTTAAGTCAAAATTCAAATTAACTAAAAAATAAAGCCGCTGCTCAGGTATTCATTCACAGAAAAAAGGCATGTTTTAATAGGTACTTTTTTATAGTGCATCTAAAAATCCTGTCGTTCAAACATCTAATGTGCTGAGGAAGCGCATTAAAGTATGTTATACAGAAGTAATTGGTGCCACCCCTGGATCTTCCAAGTCTATGAAAGTCATGGATTAAATCCTGACTGTTACGAGTATTATAATTGTGGATTTGTTGATTAGTTTGATACAAGTGAATATTTTGTTTAATAAACATAAGGCACTGGAAAATATATAAACAGGGAAGAGTAAAAAGCCCCATTTTGATAAAATATGGTCTACATTCCTCCCGGTAGCCAATATTAGCAATTATGCGAACGCATCTCCTCTGCAATGTAAAAACTTTAGCAGCATGGGCTGAATGTCCCCATCCAATTAAAGCATAAGATAGCCTTGATGCAAAATTTCCGTGGTAAGCACAGAGTACAACATCCAAGGATACACAGCGAGAAAGACCCCTTATTAAAAACAATGCTCTCGACAATTTTTTACAAAGATTGTCAACGTGGGCTTCCCAAGTCAGTCCTGAGTCAAGTGTAACTCCAAGAAATACAACTTCTTTACCAGTGTCAAATGGCTTGTGTGTTTGTGACTGTCTTAGCGTAAAGTTAATGTGCTGAGTTTTTGTATGTTAAGACACAGCCTATTTGCAAGAAACCATTGCTGAATGTTGGATTGTGTTTCCACAATGCCCTGTATTTGAGATGGATGATAACTATTAAGTGTTGTGGTGTCATCAGCAAATAAGATTATTTTGAGTAAGTCCTGAAAATTTGGAAGGTCATTTATAAATATAAGAAACAACACCGGGCCCAGGACTGAACCCTGGGGCACCCCATAATTTATTGACCTTGAACTTGAGTTTTCCCCTCTAAACGCAACAAATTGGAATCGTGATGAAAGGTAGGATTTTAATAGGTTTCTCATACTATTGCCAACCCTGTAATATGGCAACTTTTCCAGCAAAATATCATGCCGAACACAGTCAAAGGCCTTTGTTAGGTCCAAGCAGGAAGCAAAAGTATCAAGACCATTCTCAAAACCTCTTTGAATGTGCTCAACGAGACAGGTTATTGCTAGTGATGTGGATTTTTATTTCTAAAGCCAAACTGTCCCTGGAAAAACAATGTATTGTTCTCAAAGTGATCGGTCAATTGGATTTTAATTGCTAATTCAAAAATTTTTGATAATATAGGCAACAGTGAAATAGGCCTATAATTTGAACAATCATCCACTGAACCTTTCTGCTTAAAAATAGGTATGACTTTAGCAGTTTTTAGTATGTCTGGAAAAGTTTCCTGTGTTATGGCTAAGTTTATTAATTTAGTAAGAGGGACTACCAAGAGATTTTTAATGGTTTTTAATAGTTTTACACTTATTCCAAAAACATCTTTACTTTTCTTATTCTTAAGTTTACTAATTAATTTGCGAGTTTCATTAAAGGTTATGTGTCTAATCTTAAGTTCAGGACAGTTTTTACTTCTATTTAGATAGTCGCGAAAATTTTTCTTGTTACAGTTTGCCAGTTGGTCAATGACAGTCTCAGCTATATATATATATATTTATATATATATATATATATATATATATATATATATATATATATATATTTATATATTATATATATATATATATATATATATATATATATATATATATATATATATATATATATATATATATATATATATATATATATATATATATATACTGAAGATAAAAATTTGCCTCAATAAAACTTTATGTACCTACCAAATTTATTACCTAATAGGATTCATGTAATTATATTTTGCTAAAATATTTTTAGCGTGCAAAAGTGGTAAAAACCCGCGTTTTCATATAATTTAGAGAAGATCCATGGAGAACCTCTTAAAATTAAAATTTTTATCTGAAGTTTTAACAGGAGCTTTGTTTGACCATCCTTTAAGATTATTTTAATTGAAGGAAAAACACAACTTTTTAAGTGTTTTTGCACCCCAATGTTTATATAATAGACACTTAATTTTTTTTCGGTTTACTTAGAAAATTCGCTGTATAATAGAGATTTTCAAAAATTCAAGGCATTTTTCAAAAATTGCATCTTAATAACTTTATTTGTTCTAGTGTTGTGGGTTAAAATATGGACGTCCACCCTGTATATCTGCAATTAAAATTGCAATTTTTAAACCAGTCATTTATAAATGTCAATAGACGTTAAAATTACGATACAAATAAATATATTTATTTTTAAATATACCACCAACAACTAAAAAATAGGTTAAAATACTAAAAATAAAATGTCTGCATGCTAATTTCAACTCACTGCAACTAAAGTATATCTGATTTAAGCAAATAAAAGAACCTAAAATAATATTTTCGTTCGAGAGTTCAACAACATTTTCAAGAAAACATTTTTAAACATCTTTCTTGTATTTGTTTACGTATGGAGTGTGTTTAAAGTGTTGGTAGTTTTTGAACGCTTCTATGAGAGTTACAGCTTAAAAAAAATGAGAAAAAAATTTAATGTGCGTGAATCAAAAATTCATATTGGGAGACACAGTTTAACAATTAAAGGAGAGTAAGGAATTCAATAATTATTTTTGTATCAAGGGTGTATAATAGCACTTTTACGCCCGCGGCTGAAAGTTGTTGCCCGAGCTCTGCGAGGGCAAAAATCAGCTGTGGGCGTAAATGTGCTTTACGCCAGAGGTGCAAACAATATTTTTGTACGACTGAAATTAATATACAAGCATTCTCTGTAGTTAGGAGAAAATTTCCCAGCTTTTATTGTTTCAAATTGTAATCAGTATACTTTTAACATATGTTTAATTAAATAAATTGTTGTTTTACCAAAAAAAAGTTGGCCATTATTTAATTTTATTATTGTTTTATAAATTTATAAATGCGGGCGTTTTTGATACTTTTTGCCCTAGGGCGGAAAAATGCTATTTTACGCCCTCATTTATAAATGCCGGCGTTTTTGATACTTTTTGCTCTAGGGCGTAAAAGTGAAATTTTACGCTCTGAAATGGGAGCGTAAAATTGTATTTTACGCCCAGTCGTACAAAAACTGTTTTTTAACCATTTTTTTTATTTATTATTTTAGAGAAAATTTCAAGAATATTGTGTAAAAATCTAACATAAGTCGGAGAAAAATTAACGAAGATACAGAGGCTTAAATACCCACGCCTCATCCATGACTTCATAAAACTTCATTTTAAATTTTTAGTGCTTAAAACTCGGTTGAAAACTTTAAATATACCAAGAGCAACGATCTGGGATTCACCTAGAAACTCAAGAGACCTGTTCCAGTTGTGTGATACGAAGAAAAGAAGATCTGCTGTAGATCTCTTATGGCGAAATCCGTACTGCCACAGAATAAATATCTTTAGTACTGCCTGTCATGCAAAATGTTGTGTTTTTCCCACTGATCTCAATGGATTACCAATTTTATAACCTGCGCGAAACAAAAGTTACATTTCATGGGCGAAAAAACCGGTTTGTACGCAAGCCAGTTGAGGGTAAACGCACCCGGACCCAAACAAACTATTCGCATTATAGGAAAGAATTTGTTGACCGAGTCCTGCTTTTCTGTTCGAAGCACGGTAGCTAAGGAGCGTTACGGTCAGACCGCGGACGAAGGGTACGGGGTGCCGGTGTTTGTATTTTGCCACGGCTTTTAAGTGCGCATGTTCGTCCACCCACTGCGCGCGGTCGTAAAAATCCGAAAAATGCTTCTTACCACTGCAGATCTAAATATAGGTTATCTATGGTTTTTCCAAATACTTATAGTAGGAGAGCTAGTGATACCCTTTCGAGTAACGTTGGGCTTGTAAGGCTAGAAATTTGTATAGTGATGAGTCATAGCATGCTAAGTACGACAATCATCACCTGGCAAGCATCAGCCCTGCACACCATCACCCTGTATATTTTTGAAAAAAAATCATAAAAAAAATTTGGAGCTGTAAGCTTAAAATTGTTTTGGGATTTGTTTATTTATAGTAAGGTTTAAATAACAATCGTGTGGCTGATTTGGATGGCCATATTTCCAAAACTTATGAAGTTAGATGTACCTAATATGGTATTTTCTTAAAGCTCTTTTTAAAATTCTTTTATTGGTAATATAATATACAGGGTGTCTCATTAAAAAAAACCTTTTTTCCACCCTGTATATTATCACCAGCATCACCGTTAAAAAGATCTTTAAAAGAGCTTTAAGAAAACACCACATTAAGTACATCTAACTCTATTAGTTTTGAAAATATGGCCATCCAAATTAGCCACACCTTTCAGTTCGCTTAGCAGGTACTTGTGCTCATCGAAGACGACATGTCATTTTTTTCAAACCTTACTATGAATGAACTAAATTCTTACAGCTTACAGCTCCAAGTTTTTTTTTAACTTTCAAAAATATACAGGGTGATGATGTGCAGAGCTGACGCTTGCCAGGTTATGATTGTCGTACTTAGCATGCTATGACTCATCACCACACAAATTTCTAGCCTTACAGGCCGAACGTTACTTACTAGCACTGGGACTATTACCGATGTGCGAGTTAATGAGTTTTTCCATTACTTTACAAAGCACTTAGAGTAGTGAAATAGTCTATAGTTGGATGGTAGAGATTTAGATCCATTTCTGGGGATAGGTTGAACACTTGCAGCCTTCCAGCTGTCTGGGAAAATACCCGTGTCATAAGAAGTTAAACAAAATACAAGTTAAAATAGGTGCAAGTTTAGGAGCACATTTTTTTAAAACGATTGTTGGTATGCCATCCAGTCCAGATGATTTTTTGATGTTAAGAGAAGAAAGGATACGCTTAATGTGTTTTATCTTAAAACTTAAAAATATTATCGGGCATTTTATGAGAAACTGAAGGGAATAGTTGGAATTGAATGATTGACGTAGTTGGGTGAAGGGTTGTATTAGCAGCAAATTGTTTGGCAAATAGTTCGGCCTTTCCTTTAGATAAGAAAATAATTTTGTCTTTTAAAGTTAGTGGTGGAAAAAAACTGCTACAAAAATGTTTACTAACGTGTTTGGCAAATGCCTAGAAGGATTTGCTGACGTAGTACTGCCGTAGTACAGTACTTTGTTCCTTATGCGATTATCGAAAGAGTGGCTTCTGAGATTTTTGATCGAAAAGGTTTCTTGCTTTGATGCTAGCTTGTCGATGAATTGATGGCGATTACCCAGATATTACGAAAGCAAGGCATTCAAACCGACTTACTTCTTCATATAATCATTTTTTTATTTTTCTCAAGAGGCGCTTAAAAAATAATTATTATAGTGGGTAAACATCGTTAAATTTTATTACCGACTTTTTTACGCATTACTCATGTATTCATCCTTATAAAAATCGTCATTCCTATTTTTAAAAAGATAAACAATAGTTGTTACATAGGTTTATGATAATATTTCAGATATTTTTTAAAAGTCACTTCAATTAAGAATCAACCTATTTTTAACGATAACACCTATTAAGGTAATAAAAATTATATTTTATTAATTTCGTAATCAATCACATCTGAAAATAAGCCCCACGTTGGGTGCCAATGTGTTGTTATAATCAAACTACCCTCTTGCCACACGTTGAATGAGAAAAGTTCAATTAATGTGGTTAATTTTATCTGTATATTTTTCAAAATACACATATATTTATCGAATTACTAACTATTTATAAGATTTTTTCATACTCGCGTGCGAAAAAGTTCACTTTTCTGCACTAGTGCGGAAAAGTACAAAAATTTTAAACCAAATATTAGTGAGTCGCAATAAAAGATTTTCATGCAGTTTATTTAAAAAGATTTAGCTGTGGTATGGTAGGATATTAGGTAGCATTCTGTTAAAATTAAAAATAAATAAAATTTTAGTTTCTATGTTTTTCTTAAACTCGTAGAAAAATAGCGTTCGTAACACGTGCCGTAAGTGCCTTTTCCGGACTTGAGTGCAGTTGCGTGCGGAAAAGTGGCACTTTCAGCACTAGCTAGGAAATATACTATTACACAGCACTTGTGTGTTGTGTTCTTAAATATCTAATGATTCTTTGTGCCAAAATATAGTATTGTTATTGTTTACAATATTTTCGATATAAAATAGTAGCAGTTATTTTTGGAATTACTTTACAGTCACCATTTCGTCAAAAAATCAATATTCTTCAATTAATAGTGAATTCACGTAGTCGCGCCCAGCGCGCACTAAGCTCGAACTCTGGCAGTGCAGTGCAAATTTTCATATTCACTCAGAAGAGTTCTTTTGTCGAGCAATAAATGTGCGTGTTCAATAAATTTTTCCGATCAGTGTTCGTATTCACCAAAGACAATTATAGTTTCACTATAGACACCCAGAACAATGCTAAAGTTTTGGTCATCAGCTTGGACGCTCGCTTCATGGAATTTATGAAGCGGGTATCCATCGAGTACACATGTAAACAGATCATACAATTTGCCGCTTCCTAAATTCTGCCTAGCCAGCGTCGAAACTGATGACCAAATATTTAGCATTGTTCTGGGAGTCTATAGTGAAACTACAATTGTCTTTGGTCTTCACGGTGCTGGTATTACACTCGGGGAATCCGAGGTTTTTGAACCGTTGTTATTGGCGGTGCCGCAGAAGGGAACTGAACGAGCTCGGTGGCAATGCTTATTTTCTCGGTTCGCTCTTGCTCTTGCATCTAAGTACTGGCACCGAACTGGTTCGAATTTTAAGTGAACTGATGCAGAGCGAAATTAGAAATGCTCGCTTCAAGAGCCTGTTTCATGAATTTACTATAAGTGTCGAGAAAAGATTGACCTAGTTCTAATTTAAATTAAAAACGGCAGTCAAAAAATTCTAAAAGAAAATATGAAAATTAACGACTGCCTTTCTAGAAAGAAAGAAAATAATAAAAAGACCTCTGCCGCACAATTAATATGAATTATCGATCAAATCGACTTAATATATGCTTCAAATATGATTCCAATCAGTTTTTAATCAAGCAACCAATTAAAAAAACAAGCATAAAAAAATTGACGTTAAAAGGGTTGTAAATGACATTTTAAAAAACAAAAGTATATAAACTATACCTACCATTAATTTAATGCTGTTTTTTGTTGGGTGTACGCCAAAAGTCTATCTTGAAAGAATGGGACCGCTTCGGTCTTGGTCTCGAGGTATAGCAAGCTGGTCCTGTTCAACCACGATTTATTTAATGTTAAAGTTTTTTAAATATATTTAAATACAAAAATATGATATTAATAAAAAAATGTTAATTTTATGTGAATTTCAAATATGGGATTCTAGCTTTAAAAACTTTTTTGAAATTTAGCTGAATTATTAAAAAACAGTTTTCTCTTGGTCCATTTTCACATTTTTGTACTTTTTGGAGCTCCTGTACCAAAAATATTAATTATTAGGCTATTTGTCCTATTGCAAAGTCCATCCGTGGACATACTATATGTAACAAAGGTAAAATAGCAAGTTGTACCTACATGACACGCCTGTACCTATTAATTTTTTAACATTTGCCCATATGGTACATTTTTTTTGAGAGGGCCTGACCGGGTCTGAAAGGGCCCGGCCCGCCAGGCCCTCCCGTCGTTACGTCGCGCCGGTGCTAGTAGGTATAGCAAAAATTAAAAATTAACACTACGACCACCATGAAAATCATTGCCGCAACGTCAATAACGGTCCGTCGATCAAAAATGACCGCATCTGCGGTTCTAAATCACCTAAGCTACAGAAAACAGGTGTGCACAATACGCCGAGCAAAAGACAATATTAAGAAATTAACTCCAGCAATAAAAACAAAAATTAAAACATACATAAAAGGTTTTTTATGTTTTCGTTTTTACGCCCGATTGTTCATTCATAATTTCTTTCTAATGACATTATTTGTCTCTTCGGTTTTTATGTTTCACGGTGGAAAAAAGTTAATAAGGCAAGTTCCTGTACAATTTTGTTTGTTAGAACTGCAAATTTGAGCGTTTTAGTCAGGAGGAAAATGTGTTATTTTCTTACTTTCTAAAACAACACATTTATGGACAGACTAATGTTTTTGGCAAATGACCAGAAGGAGGATTTGCTGCCGTAGTATTGGTAGTCCAGTACTTTGTTCTATATGCGATTATCAAAAGAGTCTTTGGCTTCTGAGATCTCTTGATGGTAGAGGTTTCTTGGTTTAATGCTAGCTTGTTGATTTTCTGGGCTAGGGTTCTGTAAAAACTTTTGTAAGCTTGAATTTTTAAAGTTTAGTTTTAACACATAATTTAGTAAATCAAGGTTTTAGTGATTTACTAAGTATGTTCGCATTTTTGGCTGTTGCCTCCAGCCCCCAAAATTACTGTTAAAGATGTACTTTAAATCGTTTACTTTACTTTAAAACTAAAGAATCTGAGGCCTGCAGTAAATAAGAAATTACTCTAAAAGATTGATGACCATTACAGATATTACGCAAGCAAGGCATTCAACTGACTTACTTTTTAAAATTACCATTTTTTTTAAATTTTTTCCAAGAGGCACTTAAAAAATATTTATTATAGTGGGTAAACATCGTTAAATTTTATTACCGATTTTTTTTACGCATTTGTATTCATCCTTATAAAAATCGTCATTCCTATTTTTAAAAAGATAAACAATAGTTGTTACATAGGTTAATGATAATATTACAGATATTTTTTTAAAAGACACTTTAAATAAAATCAATCTATTTTTAACGATAACACCTATTAGGGTAATAAAAAATTATATTTTATTAATTTCGTAATCAATCACATCTGAAAATAAGCCCCACGTTGGGTGCCAATGTGTTGTCATAATCAAACTACCCTCCTGACACACGTGGAAAAAATTTTGACTTTTAGTCAGGAGGAAAATGTGTTTTTTTTTACTTTCGAAAACAACACATTTATGGACAGACTTGGTAACGTTTCACTTTATTGTAGTACTTTTTTAAACGACGGCAGTACGTAAATTATTTTAAATTTATTCCTTGAAAAAATTGGTTGTTTTATTATTAGATAAAAAAACAAATTTCCAATTAAAACTTGTAGTATTCACTTGTGAGGTGTTTAAGGACGCAATAATAAAAATGATATCTGTCATCTGACACCTTCTGTTACAAGTGGGTTAGGCTGTGTCAAAAAATCAACTGTTTTTATCTTGACTTCTGACATTGATTAATTGATTTCTAGGCACCTCCAGAGAATGCTTAGCAACGATACGCTCTTAATTTTAAAAGGAACAACCCGCCTCATTACAGTTTTGCATATTAGTCCCTGGGCCAGTACTGAAATTGACTTCATAATATGAACACCTAGTATAAAAAAATACATTTTGGAAATTTTTAAAATACACATTTTGGGAATTTTAAAATAAGTGTACATTTTAATTGGGTTACTTAACACTGGGATTTTTTTAAACACAAAACGTCGTCATATGTCAATGTTTTAAAGCATAAAAATTATAAACTAATAATAATAAAAATTAAACAATAACAATGTTAACCATGTTGAACTAAAAACAAAGAGCTACAAATTCTATATTTAAGAACAACACAATTTGGAAAAGGGGGAGAAGTAGAGAGATAGTAGAAGTAGTACGGGTAGTAGAAGTGAAGTCAAGAAAAAGTTAAAGTTTTAGTTAAGCCCCTGTACGGGCTACCCCTAGTAAAGGGTATGCCCGTACTAACTAAAATTAGTTTAGTTAAAAAAAAATACCAAGATAGTTTTTATTGTCCATCGGTCTTATTGTCCTAGAAGATAGTTCCATATGCTACATTTGTCAAAGTGACGTAGTGGCCCTTATGCGAGTCCAAAATCATACGTCACAATAATAAAAACACTTTTAAAACCTTTTAAGGGGGCATCTTTTTGACGAGTATACCACGAATATTCATTCCGCCATATATGGAAGCGACGCTTTAACCCAGCCTGTCAATGTCAAATGTTTCGCGTGTCTGACTGGGCAAACGCGTCACTTTTTTGTCGGACAAGTTTACCACAATATTTTACATGCAATATTTAAACATTGTGTCAAAAATCGTAAGTGTTACAGTCACGAAACCATAAGACCCATGGACATGTTTTGGGTATTGGATAGTGCTGGTTTCGTAGCTGTAACCCTTACGATTTTCGGCACAATGTTTAAAAATTGCACGTAAAACATTGTGGTAAATTTGTCTGACAAAAAAGTTACGCGTTTACCCAATGCGACACCCGAAAAATTTGACATTGACAGGTTGGCATAAAGCGCTGCTTTCATATATGGCCGTATAAACATTTGTGGTTAAAAGTGTTATTATTATAAAGTCAATTTCATTCCTGCCCCAGGCACTATATTCTTCTCTGTCTTATACAAAAAAATCATATCTCACCATTCGTTAATCACACAGCAAAACTCAAAAAAAGTTTTTGTAAAAAGTAAAACTCTCTACATAAAAGTTTTTATACTTTTTTGTGATATATAACTATTAAAAAATTATTTAACGTCAAAGAATGCATAATTTAAAGAAAAATAACTTTTTTGTTTTGAATTTGTTTACTTACTGAAAGATAATTATTGACAGTTGAGCTTCTACCATTTCTATCCGAAATTAAACGCTCTAGAAAAAGTTTTTTTTTACTTTTTAAATAAATCCAACAATTAAAACGACATGTAACGTCAGAAATTAAATGATTTAAAACAAAACTTTTTTTTAATTTTTCAACTTAAAAGTATAACTTTACAAAACCCTTTTTGTAGAGTATTTGGTTTCCGATAAAAATAGTGGACACTTAATTGCCGATAATTATTTTTCAGTAAGTTACAAAATTCAAAAGAAGAAAGGTTTTTTAATTAAAATTCTTGAATTTTTGACCTTAAATATAATATATCTTTAATAGCTGGAATTATCAAAAAGTATATGTAGTGTTTTTGTGAAGCGCAGCGATCCGGGTTCGAATCTCGGTTCCTTCCACGGATTTTTAATAGCTTGTCACCTCACAGATGGTAATGGCAAAGCCTCTGTGTAGTATTCTGCCAATTCTAGGTAGTAGTTATTTTAAAAAAATAACGTCCGTGGTTGTCTAAAAGGTGCTGTAAAATGCAAAACTGTATGTTTCAGTGCTTGGATAACGTTGACGGAACAGGGTAAAAAATGGGTTAAACATCCAATAACCCGGCACTCACGGTACTTTGGTATTTAGGCATAAGCCTTCTTGAGATGTCACAAAGATTTTAAAAATAAATACACAGGCCTACAAAAAAAAAAAAAATAAGTGATGTGTACTGGGTGTTGGACCCACCTAGTCGGGCGTATTTTTCCCCGCTGAACACAAATCTAAAGTCAAAACTGGAGGACAAACTGCAAAAATCAAATTGCGGGGACCAAGGAAGCACTAGCATTTTGCTTTTATTGAAAGGGGGCTATGTAGCACCTCATTTTAAAAGCCCTTTAATACTCTCTTTTTGCCACTTTGTTTTCAAAAATCGGACAGCCGTTCCAGACTTACAAGCCAATACCATTAAAACCGCACTATATGTATAGTATTTAACCAAATTTCAAATGGTTGTAAGTCTGGAACGGCTGGGCCGATTTTCAAAAACAAAGTGGCGTTGAATAGAGGAACCAAGGACCTTTAAAATAAGGTGCTACATGGCCCCCTTTCAATAATTTAGATTTTTCGGTTGACCCGTTTGCTAGTTAGATGCTAACATATTTTTAAAAATTGTTACATTATTATCGCCTCATATTTATGAACAACAATAAAAATACCAGTTAGCGTGACATAACGTTGTCATTTGGAAAAGATTAACCATGAGTTATACTACTGAAGAAAAAGTATTGATGATTAAATGGTACTATCAAGGAAATAGTTACCAAAAGGGGTCAGACATGTTCGCTGCTCAGTATCCGAATAGACCGATACCCGGGAAATCAACAGTCGATAGGACTATCAAAAAATTTGAGACCAAAGGCACAGTGATAAATAACTGCAGATGTGAAGCTAGGGAGTATTAAAGAGAAGAAAATGTAAGAGATGATAAAGACTTGGAAATTTTATTGCACGTGGAAGAAAATAAAGGGAAAGTGAGTACAAGGAAACATCAGGATATCATTATAGTGCCCCTCTGGCCCCCGCAATTCCCTTTTTTTTTCAGTTTGACTTTCAGTTTTGACTTTAGATTCGTTTGTAGCGGGAAAAAATACGCCCCACTAGGTGGATCCGATATCCAGCACACACCACTTTATTTTGCGGCCCTGTGTTATTTGTATTTAATTGGATTTTAAAAGTTTTGCCTTTAACACACTGACTAAACGTACTAACGTCTTCATTTAACTTATCAGTGTAAAAATAAATGCATGCTTTTTATGGTCTTTATGGAATTTTTACAGCCATAAGACTAATGATTAGTTTTTCTTTGTTTGTTTACCTTATATTTCGTAAAAATGTTTAGTACTTTTCGGAAAAAATACACAATAATAATATTAAATTTTTTATTTCTATTATTTATTTTTAAATTATAATATTTTTAATTATTAATAAATTTTATACGAAACTTATTATTTATTTTGTTTTTTATTCTAAACAGTAAGTTTTCCAAAAAAAAGTTTTGTTTTCGTAAAAATATGGTTGTTGTTATTTAGGTTGAAAGAAAGACTCCTAAAAATGTTTTTTTTTATAATTCCGCACCTAAAATGAAGTTCAGAAGTTTTTTTAAAGGAAGTGTATGCCTTTAAGTATGTAGATTACACCATAATATATTTAGATTTAAAAACTAAATATTTAATATTATAAAAACTTATTTTGTATTGCAAACTTTCCGTAGCGACGGCAGGTCAGCCCCAAAACAGCTACGCGGAACCAAATTTTTAACGTTAAATTAAAATTATAAATTTTAGAGCTACAGCTCCGGGAATGGGGATATTAGATTAGATAAGATTAGATTAGGAGGTAGGATTGTATATCCTCTATCACTGCAACCTGCTCAGGTTTATTGTGTGTCCTCCGTCCATAGGTTAGAGTACGCTGTCAAAGCCGGTTTTTTAATCAGACTCCACAAGCTTGAAATCGGCTCCTTGGTAAATCTTGCCGCTTTCTTCACCCAGCTTTGCAAACCGCAGACGACAAAGGGCTTCACAGAAGCACCATACATGTTCTGCGGTTTCTTCCTCCTCCTGGCAGAACCTGGTTTCCTTTTACCAGGTCCATGATTTCCAGGTGTTTATTCAGTGTGAAATGACCTGTTAATTGACCCACTATTATTCTTACTGCCTTCCTGTTGTAATTCAGAAGGTCTTTCGTAAATTCCGGCGAGTATGCGTTTATGAATTATTTCGCCTGACGTTGTTCTGGTGTTCTTATCCACCAGTCTTGGGATGCCCTCATAATCCATGATCTAATAGATGACCTTACTTGGCATGACGGAATACCGCAGTAGGGCTCGGGACCTACCATCGTCCTGCCAGCCCCCTCCTTTGCCAATTTATCAGCTTCCTCATTGCCTTCGTGTCCTGGTACCCACGCAATGGTTAGCTTGTTGGACGCACCCACCTCTTCCAGGGCAACTACACAGTCCCACACCAGCTTAGAGCTGATTTTGCATGACTTGATCGCCCTGATGGCTGCCGGGCTGTCCGAGTAAATTACTATGGTTTTATCCACATAATTCCTTCTGATAATTTCCCTGGCACATTGTTCTATGGCTACAATTTCAGCCTGGAACACAGTAGGGTGTTGTCCGAGACCAAAGTTTATTTTGGTCCTTGGTTTGTCCCCATATATGCCTGCTCCAGCTCCTTGGTCTGTTTTGGAGCCGTCTATGTACCAGATTAGGTTGGCTTTAATGGGAGGTCCTGCCACCCAGTCCTTTCTGTCCGGTATCAAGGTTTAAAAATCTTTGTTTACCCAGCAGCTTGGTACCATTTTGTCCGAAGGCTTCTCACACAGTGAGTTGACTTCTTGGTCCTCCTTGAATCTTCATTGTATGGCCCTTTCCAGTCTTATGATAGGACTCTGGCCTTGTTTGAGACGGTATTGTACAGCTTTCACTTCACCCTGTATGTATATGTGAAGTGGCGGTAGGTTAAGCAGCACTTCGAGTGCTGCAGTAGGGGACATGTCCTACTGAAATTTTCTCCTTTTTTATAATATTTTTAAAATTTTATCCGGCTACAATATTTTTTTAGTTACAGCTACAAAACAAAGGCGTTTTTTTTCACTCCGTTTTTTGTTTGTTATAACACTTGCAATATTTAAGTGCGGGATTATTAAAAATTAAAAAAAAAACATTTTTTAGAATATTTCTCTGAAACAACGTTCTGCAGCACCCTGTATTTTTCATAATTTTTAGTCATATTTGATTGTTGAATAAATACTTAGTTCTAAATATCAAACATTCTTATCCCACTCTATTTAAATAAAAATACAGTTTTGAATTTCCAACCCCTTGATTACTCTTTGCAATCCTTCCCGCAATATCAGAATTTATTTCCCTTTACCTCTTTTTATTTCCACGGTCTTAAATCGAGTTCGTTCATAAAGAGTATAAATCCTTTTTTATTAAATATAAAAATCTAAAAAATATTTAGGTAATAAATATTATTTTATTTTCGGTTTATTTTTTTTGGGAAAATAAATTGTTTGCTTTTAAACACGCATAAATATCGTTAAAAGAAGTTTTTTAATTTTAAACAACATTTTATGGTTTTTATATCCGGTGTATAAAAAATTATCTGCAGTGCATAAAAATGTTTTCCTACGACCACAAGTGAAAATAGTAAATAGCACACTGCTTTCATGCATAGAAAATGCGTTATATCACACTAGTGTTGCAAAGTACTTTACAACACTAGTGTTGCAAAAGTATAATATAAAGCTGTCATCGCTGTCATTGTTATTTAAAATAAATTTGGAGTTATCAGGCTGTTAGCGTTACTGGTGCTTATTTTTTTAATGAGGACCTTTTTAATTCTTAAATGATAAAAAGTGACTAGGTAGGTGATTTTTGATATAAAAATATTGTTTAACAGTATATTATATCGCAGTAAGGAAAAGTATATATCACCCTAGTAATGCAAAGTTTTCAATTGTTTTCTTATTTTTTCCGTGAAGACAAACAACTTTTATTGTTTTTTGGTGAATAACTTGTGATCGTAGGAAAAATAGTGTACAGTACTCGTGTGAAAATGACTTTCTTACACTCGTGGGTTTGTCGCACTCGGCTAACGCCTCGTGCTACAATATTCCCACTCGTGTAAAATAAGTCATTTTCCACCCTTGTAATGTAATATACTATATTGCAAATGCGTTATTATTAAACCTTAAAATAAAATATGCTGTTTTGTAAAGCATATAAAAATATTTTTATTTTTTTAATATAATACTTTTTACTTTAAATGCAAACGGCCAAAACACACAAAACTAAAACAATTAAATATGAAATTGCTTTGCCACAAGCAAAAACACGTTCCACTATGGCCTTAAAAAACAATCAATTTTCCCTTTAAAACAAATAAATATTCTCTTTTAAATAAATAACCAAAAACAGAAATGCAGCGATGAATATAAATTTAAATATAAATTTAAATAAAATATAAATTTACATTTATATTCGTCGATCAATACGATTTTATCCACGCGCAGTTTCACAATTGCTATTTGCCTAATTCCAAATTATATATCCCCTCGATTTTTCAAAACGCGATCCCATCAATAGTTCACAATAAATTCTAAGGGCGTGGCCCGAGCAATAAATTGCATATTTATAAAAATGCAATTTCTAAATTGCAATGATTCCATTGGCTGGAATCGACCCCCACTATTTTGATCACGTCACGCTAGCGGTGTTATATACAGTCGGCCATTTTGAATTCGGGCTTTACATAGGCCTCTGGACTCTGGAGAGGCGATGGTCATTTGTTTTAATATATCGAATTGCAATTGTTTTTTCGGGATTTTTCATTTATTTGATTGGTTTGGATGGTATGCGCATGCCTCTAATTTATTGGGTGTGTGCAAATGTTAATTTATAAAGGTTTTAAAAATGTTTTAAAATATGAGCAAGGGTTGCAATGTGTGATTTTTAATGAAATATATGTCTTAATTTTAGTTTAAAATGAAAGATATCTTTAGTGCTATTTTTTCATAATTTTGAAACATAATACTTTTTACATTTAGTAAACAGGTCAGTTACGATATATATAATAATTGTTTTTTCATTTAAAAACCTACAAAAAGAAAGATGTATTAATCTGATATGATATATGGTTTTTGATGAATTTTTACTATTTAAACAAGAATTGGTTATTATAATTTGGCCGTTAGGTAATAATGTTTTGCTTACCTAATAAAAACTGATAAAAAAAATGAAATTTTGACTTTTTTAGCAAGATTGTTAGATATTGACAAAAATCGAACCACTGCGTGTCGCGACCGTAAAAAAACACCAAATTTTTTTCATTATTAGGAAAAAAACTAACAAATCTAACTAACAACAACAAAGACCATTGATTTCTGTGAATTACATAAAATTATGAATTTTATCAAATTTTTGCTGCCTAGGCGCCTATCTGTAATAAGTTTTGCTCCATCACTCTTTATTCTCCCGAAAACCGCTAAAAAACATTTAAAATTGCGTGTTTTTTTTAATTTATAAGGTTAGAAAAAACTGTGACTTGATGCTCGAATTCTGACCACGAATTTAGAGGTATTCAGAAGACAAAAATACATCCAATAGCATAAATCACATCTCTGCCTCATATTTTAGGTGTTAGTGTTGCCTTATTAAAACCTGCAAACCAAAAATGGGTGGAATTTTAAATTAACAATTATTTAATTTTATTAAAATACATTATTCGTTTTTAACAAAATATGTATGCTAAAGTCCCAAATACCTTTATCTATTTTGATTTTATAGAAAAAATATACATGAGAAATATCTCCTAAAAACTAAGACAGAATAGGCAAAACTAAACAACTATCTCTATTAAAATTTGCATTTTAATTTCAAGTATTAAGTGCCTGTACCTAATAAACATAAAAATCCATACATTTTTATTAGGTTAACCATAATTAAAAATGGGCATAATAAAAACAGATTGAAACCCAAGACAACACAAAAATGAAAACAAATAGAGACCGCAGAATACTAGGCATGTAAATATTCCAAAATATGAATTAACAACTCCATTACAAGCATTAAAATCAACTCACTATCTTTTATACTACCTTCAAGAATAAACAAAACTGCATTATTAAAATTTTCAAAAGGCAACATAGGGGATCATAACATAACTGCGTTTAATATCTTAGTTCTTGTATGTATATTTTCGTAGCTCCTTAGTGGTTTAACTAACTTATCTCTCTTTTTTCTAGCCGCCCTATCTAAGCATATTTTTCTTTTCTTTATTTGTTTCACACAACACCGTAGGCTACAAGCAGGTACAAACATTTCTTTTGACTGAATAAACTACTAACTTCTCTCTTTTTCTTGTAACTGTCCTAGCTGAGCATAATTTTCTTTTCTATATTTGTTTCACACAACACCTTAGGGTTCAGTACAGGTACCAACTGTAGGCTACAAGCAGGTACAAACATTATTTCTTTTTGACTGAATGAACTACTAACTTCTCTCTTTTGTTCAAACTGCCCTACCTGAGCATAATTTTCTTTTCTGTATTTATTCCACACAACACCTTAGGGTTCAGTACAGGTACCAACTGTACTTCTTTTTGACAATAACGATCTTATTTTATAAATCATTGTATCTACAGATTTGGTGTATCGTGAACTAGATTTCTTCAATATTGATGATGATATAATTATTTCGTTATTTTTTTAAAGAGGTATTTAAAGTAAACCTTGTTCAATTGGTTGTTTATGCAAAGAATAAGTTGTTTAAAATTACTAAAGGAGATTTCGGCCCGTTTTGATACCCAGTTTCGTTGGTTAAATGCCTACCGACAAGTGACGTCACTCCAACTTTGGTATCCTCTTTAGTTTAGTCAAATGCTATTTGGTGGCTTGTGGGTCGGTAGAAGGGTTTGGTATTCTCTCATCCTTTTCTAGAGTTGTTAGTCTTACTTTAAATTTTAATTCTTTTGATAATAAGACATAGCCTAACTAGCTGCTGCGCCCGGAGTGGCGGTTAGAGGTGCCGTACGAACGTTTTTACCTTGGGGATCAAGGAAAGATTTACGCTAAATTGACGGCATCTTTCTTCTGGATCTAAGCGCTGTGAGCGAAAATTCCTATAAGCTGATGGTATCCTGTTTGGTGGTGAACACGAGGTATTTTTAAAATGGTGGGAAATAGATGGGCGTGCCATGGGAACATCAGTAGTGAAAGTAAAGGTTATACGTAGTACCAGTAGCAGGTACTTGATTTGACAGCCGACAATTTATGCATTGCAACGATTGTAGAATTATTTTTGTTTTCTATTTGGAATTTTTGGGAGCTAAGAGCTCGATTATCCAGATTTTCCGCCGACGAAGCCCTGGAAAGCATAGTCCGGAAGGGGAGAGTGGTGGATTGGACCTGAAGGGACCAAAACCAAGAAAAAAAAAAATAGAGAGAGAGAGAACAAGCTGCTAAATGAACAATATAATAAAAACTTGTTAACTGTTAGGTAAGATTCTTCTTCCATTTACCTACGAAAATGTATTAAACCAATTCGGATGGTACCATACATGGACGACATAGTTGTGATGTGAAACATACCAATTTTTACCTACCAAAGTCGGAGTATCAAAAAGGCCGAAATCGTCTCAAATCTTTCAGAAATTTAGCTCTTGCTTAATAATTAATCTATTGCCTTTTGGTTCAGAATATACTAAAACTTGAAAATTTGGACAACTATTTTAAAATTTTGCTGGCATCCATCGTAATTTGGCTGTGAATGAAAAAAACGGTTTGCTTTTAGTAACTACTTTGTACTTTATTTTACAGTAATGTAAAAAATGTATACTGTGGCTTTCTAATTATTTGAAATTGATGTTTTTGCTGCTCCTATTTTAGGGTATCAGCTGACTTGCGGGTTTTATCAAATCACAAACGTTATAGAACGAAAGAAATCACTGTCTAAAAAGTTATTAATACAAAGAATAAAATAATACTTAAACACGCACACTTGAGTGTCAGAAAATTTAAGAAAACTGATCAAGAATCAATAAAGGACATTTTGCAATAATAATTAAAAATTAATAAGCATGAATTAAAGGATTGTCAGGAAATACATATCCAAACAAATAATGAAAACGGATTTTCAAAAATGGCGAAAACAATGATAAACAAAATCAACCAAACTTGGTTGTAGGAAAAATCAAAAATATATATCCAAACTCAGGATAATTAAAAACTTTCAAAAAATCGTAAAACAAAGCAAATTTACAAAAAATATGAAAAGAATAATAAACATTACCAACCAAGCTTGGTTATAAAAAAACTCACCAGATAAGAGGAGATGGGAGTCTCATTAAAATAATTTGGGGTTATTAGCTTAATATGGAGAAGCTAATAATGCAGCTCCAGGGAGTCATAAGGAGGGCAAAATTGAATACCTATAATTTATGCATTGCAAATTTCAAGATAAATCTATCAAGGTAGGCATAGTAAGGGAGGCAACAAATATAAAATAAATAATAACCCTTAAGATAAATACGACATTTGGATCAGGTGTAAGATATTTTTGAAGTTGTAATTTTCTTTATAATTTTCTTTTTGGATCCTTAGTATCAGTGGTGCAAGTAGGCTCTGATTTTGGGGGGTTCAAGCCCCAGTTTATAGAGTATATTTGTCGAAAAACAATAATATATTTTAAAGGCTCAATAATTTTGGGGGCTAATCGCCGTCCTGGGGGAGGCCCCCCAATTGCGCACCTGCTTAGTATTGTGTTGCAGTCACTTAAAAATTGGTATTAACTGCAAAAATGCAGCCTTCGCTCATATTATATTATCGTACCAAATTTCACCACAATATACCGAACGTTTTAGATTTTAGAAAAAAGTTCACGAAGTTCAGGACGTCACTCTATATTTTACTTAATATTTCGATGTATATACTACCCGGTAGACTGCTCTCAATTTATTTTAAACCGCGTATAAAACATTTTAAATCGAGGTCTAACTGTATTTAAAATAATAACTTTTTAAAGATTTTTGTTTTACTTTTTTAAATTTTTAAAGTAAAATAAATATTTTTAACGTTTCTTAGTATAAAACTAATGTGTGATATTGTGTTAAGCATTGTATCTAATATCTACACATACACAGACACAAAACTTACCCAAAAACGTAGTTGTTTACTTCCCAAAAATCTTCTTTCTTGGTCACACGGTATATTGTCACGCCCGAAAGATACTTTCGCGTCTCCCGGTATATAGGTGTACAAGTAGATAAGTGTCACGATTGGGTAGTTGTAAAAGTGTATTTTTGTACAAGTGTTTATTTTTTACAATTAATGTAATAACAAGACTTATAATTTAGTGTTTTTATTTTTTGTACTAGCGCGAGAGAAAATTTGTTTCGTTTTTTTTATTTTTTTTTATATGTTTATTTTTTTTTAATAATATACAAAGTTTCTAAGATAGGTTGCTTTAAGGCCGACGCGTAAGGCACATACGTCAAGTTCTTGGAAAAATATTTTTTAATCAGTTTTTTCTTTTAAAATAACTTTAAATATGTTTTTTTCTTTATTCCTAAAGTGTAACGAATAAAATTCTTCGTTCGATCACAGATTTTTGTTTCTTCGAAAAATCTTCAACTCAAAAATGTTAAAATCTCAATAAACTGTTCGAAAACTGTAACTTGAACTTATTAAAAATTGTCTGGTTTATTGTATTATATGAAAAAACTAGCCCGTTTTTATTTATATATTGCCCTGTGGTTAAACTGTGGTATAACTCTAACTACGAAATTTAACTGAAGGTGTATATTTAAGCCCTAATAACTCAAAAAATGTATTAATTGGATAAAGTTAAAATATTGAGTCTGCTATGATGTTATGATCTGTTTGCCCGAAGCAGTTCTTCAATACGCTAACTTTAACGATAAACGGTAACGTAAAAGTAAAACAATAGTGGTAAGGGGTAAGAAATGTTGTGGAATGTTCGAATAGTGTAAAAGTATGGAAATACGCCCTTGGTATTCGAAAATAACGTATTGTTAATTAACGTATTTTAAAAAAAGTCCTCGGTATTTCTATTGTTGTAGTATGTGTAGCTTACTGCGAATAGGTTGGGGGACATTGTATATACGCATTTTATTTTTTGGCCGAGATTTGTAGGATCACTTTCTGTCGTGCTGTAGTAAAGTGGTGAATTTCTGAAAAAAAAGAAGAAAATTGTTAATACATTTTATCTATTATGTCTGTATACAGAGTGTTAGGGAAATTATGTTCGTTACTTGAAGAGCTAATACCTTGCTTTATTCTAAGCAAAAACGTTTTTTATAACATATGATCGAAAACACAGCCCCACAAAAATAAAAAAGTTGGTGGTCCGAAAGACTAGACCATGGTATCTTTATGTTTTTGGAGTCGCTGAATCAGAATCTGGGGTCGGTTTGACCCCATCAGGTCAGGGTCAAGGTCTTTTTAGGGTCAGATCATCAAAATTCATCAAAAAGGGACCACAATTGTGGTACTTTTATGTTTTTGGAATCGCTGAATCAGAATCCGGGGCCAATTTAATTCTATCAGGTCACGTTCAGGGTCATTTTTTTTTATCTCTGGACAAACCACGAAGGCTAAAAGCCTAAATACTAACGTACCGTGGGTGTCTTAAGCGAGGTAAGAGGGAGTTTGTTGACACGGGACTTAAATACTTGAAGATTTGGGGGAAGGAAAGACCTCCGCGGGCAGCAGGTTCCACAACCTAGAAGCTCTAGGGATAAAAGAACGAATAAAGTGGGAAGTTCGGGGCCTGTCCAGTTGGACCGTATAGGGATGCATACGCGCGGAACCACGAGTTTCTCTGTTGGGAACCGTAAGTGGAGGAACTATACTGGACAATTCTTCGGAGCAGAAGCCATGGCAGTACCTATAAACAAGCGATAAATCCCCCACAGCCCGACGATGTGCAAGAGAGGGAAGCCTTTCTGTAAGTGAAGGATCATTAATGAGACGAATAGCTCTTCTTTGAATAGAATCAAGAATGCTTAGGGTTGTGGGGGACGCCATGCCCCAGATATGAGAACAATATTCCAAGGGAGGTCGGATTTGGGACACATATAAAGTGTATAAATTAGAAGGGGAAAAATACTTTTTGGCTCGAAAGAGAAATCCAAGCTTTTTTGAAGCTGACGTGGCTATAGATACAATGTGTTTATGACAGTTAAGGTTACTTTCAAATGTGACGCCCACAAGGTCGAATTATCAAAAGTTATCGTAAATGCACTAAAATCATGATATCTTGGGGTTTTTGGGTCGCTAAATCCAAATCCGTAGTCAAATTCATCCTCCCGGATTCGGGCCTGGCGAACCCAAAAAAAAGGTACCACGTTTGTGGTCTATTTTTAATAAATTTTGATGATTTTACCTTAAAATAACCTTAAAATAACCTTGACGATAACCTGATGTGGTCAAACCGACACCAGATTCGGATTCAGCGTCCCCAAAAACGTTAAGGTACCATGGTGTAGTGCTTTGGACCTCCAACTGTTTTATTTTGTGGGGCTTTGGCAGCCGTTTCGAAAAAAAATGTTGATTTTGTTTATTTTTAGTCATAAAATCAATGAATTTTGCACCTTAAATATTAAAAATTATATGAGCAATAGGGAAAAATGAATCAACAAATAGAATGTATTAATTAACTTTCTCTAAAAAATATATTTGGAGCTTATTAAATAAAATTTTTCAAAAAAAAAGAGACAAACAAAATGTCACACACAATTGACAACTTCGTAAGCGACATGGTGTTGATAGGCAAAAAAATAAGTACCTACGTTGGGAAAATATGTTTGCATAGTTTCTTGCACACATTTATGCAAGTAACGTTCACCTGAATTAAAATAACATTTTATTTTTAGTATATATTTCTGTATCAGTGTATCACTGCGTGCATTTTAATATGAAAGAGATGTTTTTGGAACGAACGTTTTCCTGATCGCTACCAGCTGGAAGAACATTTGTAGAAGACTTTCAAAGATATAAGAATTTTGTAATTAATAATAAATTTAACTGCAAGTTTAAGTGGTTTCCGACTCAATTTTTTGAAAACAATAATTGCTTTTCAGACATAATTTAATATGAACTTTTTGTTTAGAATACCTCATGCAAGGAAAACCCCCACTAATAAAATAACGAACAATATTTCCCAAAAACCTGTATTGTTAGATAGATTATCGACTTAATCTTTTTTTTAACATATTAAGTGTGTGTTTATTTACTTAGGAAATTTAGGAAATATCACAAGCTATATTTTTTAAAAATAGGGCGACATATAATAAAAAAGAATACCAAAACCAGATATATCCATATTTCAAAATTTTGCAAACGACGTAGTACAATTTTACTTTTAGACATGTCACAACTGCAACAGTTATCGTAAACTCTTAAAATCAAATTTTTGGCTAATATTCTTGCACAAAAGGGTTCGCCAGGGCCGTATTAACGGTTTACGGCGCCCTAGGCTAGAATTTCCGACGCGCCTATTTTCTACCAAAAAAATTTTGAAGAGGAAAAAAATCCTTCCCTCCTTTTCGCGCCTACTTCCTTTCAATCACAAGAAAATTTATTACCAAAAATCCCCACTACCTAAACTTTTATAAACTCTCCTGTCTAGCGCCTATTACTCCCCTGTCTGGCGCCTATTTTTTCATGGCGCCCTAGGCTGTAGCCTAGTCAGCCTAATGGATAATACGGCCTTGGGGTTAGCAGCACTTACAATTTAAAAAAAAAACGATTTTAAAGCTTATGAGTGCACATGTATTCAAGCATATCCTATAAAATTTTTAAATTGATTCGTCAAATGGTTTCGAAGATATACACTTAATATTTTTCAACCCTGTATACTTAAATGCATTTTTAGAATAGATAAATATTAACTCGTTAATATTTCGAAAACTATAAATTTTTGGAAAGATATCCTTGTACAAACTTACCCTTATTTTTAGTGCCTAATAGAATAAGGTAATAAAAGATAGGGGTTTTCATTTGAAAAACTGACTTTTAAGGTTTTTGTCGTTACAATTTAATAACGAATATTTTTTACCACTCTGTATTTATTAATTGTTGTATAAATATTGATAAAGTCTACTAAACAATTTCCTTCTTTACAAGAAATCCAATCCCAACTCATATTAAAGGCTTTTGTTTAGAAGAAATTGATGGTTATGTAATGGCTTGCAAACGTCATTTTTGACATAAAATTTAAAATAAGTCATAAACGGTTGGACTTAGGTATAGAACATTATGTATAAATTATGTGTAGAATTTTACGCAGAATCTAAAAAATAAATAATATATAGGGTGTTGCATTTAAAATAAAGGAGTTGACATTAACTTTCGGTATCACCGGAAGTGGTTGAGCTGTTAAAATATTTTAGTTGTATGTCTTCCACTGACTTTATATTGTTACCAAATTTTAAAATAATTTTAAAGCCTACTTTTTGGGAAATCGATCGCGGCGGTTCCCAGTGAGACACCCTGAATACTTTTGGAAAAATTTAGAGTCATTTGCTTTATTTATTCTAAATAAATAAAGTTAATAGGTAAATTCATATTAATAAATTTAGAAAATAAGATTTTACAATTTTATATATATTTTATTGATCAATAAATTATAATAATTAACCTTTAACGAGGGTTAATTATACAAGATTTTAAAATTTTATTAAAGTAAACTCTTGTATTAACATAAAGCAAATCTTATATATTTAGCAAATATTTTTTTAAATGAAATTTTACTTTAGTTTTATTTTATTACTTCCAATAAATTACAAAACTAAATAGATTCTTAGGTAAAACTGAAAAAATATCCTTAAGCATCTGGTATACTGACTATTACCAATTTTTAACAAATTTCAGTATCTAGAATTATTATTGCATACCCTCATTTAGGTACCATTGTTTAAAGTAATTTTACTACACAATATTAAAAAAATATATCAGTCTAAGCTATATTATTAACTAAGTAAAAAAAAATTAAAAGAAAAAATAGAATATTAAAAACCAATAGCAATAAAAAACAAAATAAAAACATATTAATATTAAATACCATAGATAATAAAAAGAATAAAAATTAAGTCGTAACTAAAAGATATTATTTCCGACATTAAATATTTAAAAATTGCCTAATATAATACACAAAAATATTTTAGTGCTTAATATATTAAACTATGATACACCAAACCTTTAAAAATATAAATTCATAAAGACATAATTCTAGAATTGCCTTATGACATAAAAAATGCTCAAATTAGGGAACCCCAAATTTAAATACAGAATTAGATATGAAGAAAAGAAAATTAAAGTATAAAAAAATATGGAAAAAAATGCATTTTATAATTAAATATAAAAATAAGAAAAATAGGCTCTACAAGTTTGTCAAAATTGGGCCTTTTTGAGATGGATAAAATTTGGAGAAGGCGGTTGTAATATTCAAAATTACATATTTTTATAATAGTTGAATTCAAACCAAAAAAGCAGCATTTTTATTAAAAATTATATTAAAAGATATAATATTAAGGCATAAAAAATATCAATAAAGTAAAACAGAAATAATAAACTCAAAAAACAAAAAAAAAATAAGTTAGGGTACATCAAACCTGGACATCGTATAATTCCAAAAATTAACAGAACACACACTTAAAGGAGTTTAGGCTTTAAAAATATGACTTAAGTTAGGGGTTAAGTACTAAAAAAAAACTCACTTTTTTCCGGTTTAAATTTTTTTCATTTAACTGTAGGTATAGACAGGTTAAGGGGAATTTGTGAAAGGGTTCTTTTCGCAGTTAGCTAGATACTGAAATTTTGCACCCCTGAAATTTTGAAAGCTCAGTTTTAGTATATAAGTATAGTATATAACAAAACTGGCTATGCGCGCTGTGTATGGGAGAGGTTAAAACAGCGCTTTGTGCCTCTCTATCGCTGCATCGGCCTGTCTTTCCTATGTCTATCTCCCATAGAGCGGTGTCTCTATATGGGACATTCTACGAAATTGATATCCCTTTTTTAATTCTTTTTCAATGTGGTTAAAAAAGATCTTTTATCGGGAGTTTTTTGGTGTTTACATATCTCTGATTAAAGTCTCTTACAGAAAAATGATTTTTAACTTGGTTTTAATATTTTTTATTTGCTTGATGTCAATGTTTAAAGGTTTTTAATTTAATAAATTTTGACTGTGTCGTTAAAAAAAATCATAAAAATGTATCTACCTTTTTCAGCACGAATTAACTATATTCCCCTCCCCCTTAAATATCTTAAAACATTTTCTAGCTAGATGCTTTAAATTATGTGTAAACTAAACTACAAACAATTTTCTCCTTGCATTAGAATATGTTGATACTATAAGCATTAGTAATATTTTTACATGCCTTACTATTTTCGTAGTATCTTATTTTATCAGCCTGCAAAAACCCAGAAGCAGAAGATCCGAATAGGAAGCGAACTTTAATCATCTACTTACCGGATAAAAACATTTTTTTTTAATCAAATTTAGTATGTAAATAAACGTATCGCAACAGTGTTGTCTAAAATTAAGTAAAAACTAATAATAAATTGAAATAATGCTTCCTGTTAATAGGGGACCCCACGATGCTACATGGGGATTTACTCGAGAGCCATAGAGACCTATTGGGTTGCAAAGCTTAGATGATAAGAAGAAACAAATGTAGACGGCTTGTGGAAATCGTTCGGGTCGTATCGTATTATATATTTCTGGGTATCACTAAATTATTTTCTTTAGCCACGTTCGATAATGCTAATCCAACGTTTTTTTGTAGCTCTCAGTTTCCTTTACGTCACTCTCAAATTATCAGATTAGTGGAATTTACGAGGTTTAGCATGTAATTAACCCACTGTATCTTAATCTGACGCGCTCGACAATTTCTGATGGATATATTTTTGTTTTTATGATCGCCCCTGTATACGAAGCTCATATTTGGTGGAGGTACTTAACCGGGTACAAGGTATCCTCCAGTATATTAATTTTGGGCTTCCTGCCATGTAGAGAACTAACCAAATCTAACCAGAACTTTTATAGGGCGGGTACAAGCAGTTTTATTTTAATTTATTATTAAATTTTAGGTAATTTTGTATTGATTTAACATTTTCTGGTAATCTTTATTACTAATAAGGTTTAATTTTTCTAAAATTTAAAGGTATTATTTAATTTTGCTCTAAGTTGTTTATAACCAACAAAAAGCACTTTTTATAAGCTTTACAGAGAGCTACCACATAAATGGTGTTGCCATTTAAGAATTTTAAGTGACTGTGACTGCAGCTTAAGGGGTTGATAGAGGTGTTTTGAAAAATACGTTATTTATATTTCCCCAGGTTGTACCAGAAAAACTGCATGTATTTTACAGTAATTATTAACTACCTGCCTGATCCAGAAATCCGCACGCATATGGTTGAATACGACAAAAACTTATTAGATATTTTTTTCGGATGTTCAGGTCTTAGACCTTCTTAGACGTTCTTTTCAGTGTTAGGAATGGGAAGAGAACACAGTGCGCTAGTAGCCTTTTGGGCGTAATCTCCAAATTTTGATATATCATCATTACTGGGACGTGTCCTGGTACTAGGTAGGTGGTAGAAATTATCTTTTTAACTAAGTTCTTTTTTAATATGTATATAACTTAAAACGTAATAACTGTCATGATATTTGTAGTTTTATTTGTAGTTTTGTTGGTACAAATTTGTGTATTATCTTTCTAGTGTACTCCTTGCTCATCATCCACGTCAGTAAAATTTCAATTTACTGGATCCCAGACTTTTATTGCTCTCACCAAATCTCATAAAAAAACAACCCCCTACAAGGTTTTATAAAAACGGTATTTTTTATTTTTAATATTTACCTTGGTTTAAAAAATAAAGCCATTTTAAGTTTTGAAAAAGACACCCTGTATTAGAATACGCTTCTCATGCTATTGATTTAAGTTTCTTAAAAAATCTTAAGGCTTATTATTATTATTATTTATATGAATCTTATCACATACTTTGGTTACGTCCTGACAAGGGGGTGCGTCCAGGACGTTAACTATTGCCTGAATACTAGGGTACGAAGGCAATCTAGGCAATGAGGAAGATGATAAACTGGCAAAGGATAGTACTGGCAGGGCAATGATAGGTTCTGAGCCCTACTGTGGAATTTTGTTATGTTATGTAAGGTTCATTTATTAGATCATGTATTATGAGGGAATCCCAAGATGGTGGATAAAAACACCACGATAGCAACAATTTAAAAAATATATTATATAAAGGCATACTCGCCGGAATTTATAAAATACCTTTTGAATTACAACCGGAAGGCAGTAAAAATTAACTAACTAACAGGGCACTGAAGACTAAATAATCGTCTGTCCTGGCAGAGAAAATCTAAGCAGAGTTCTGTCACGAAGAAGAAGAAACTTCGGAACACTTATTATGTTATTGTGAAGCCCTTTGTCGTCTACGGTTTTTAAGGCTAGTTAAGGACAAACCCAAGGCGGTAAAATTTACAAAGAAGCCAGTTTTAAGCTTGCGAGGTCTGATTAAAAAGATCGGCTTGGAAAGCTCGCTCTAATATATGGATAAAGAATACACAATAAACCTGAGCATGTTGGAGTGGTAGAGGATGTATAATTTACCTCCAGCTTATCTAGTCTAATCATTACTATCCTTAAACCATCTATATAATTATAAAGGAAACTTTGCACTATTTTTAACTAAATTAAAAACAATTTCCTATTCTGAATTTAGAAGGAAACAAATTTTTGCATCACTTTATCTTGTGTAATCATTTTTGTAGTAGTATAGAACCTTATTGGAAGCACCATTCACTCATCTGTTTTTAGGCAAAGGTATCCCCATTGGGTTACCTAAAAAATTCATCAGTCATTTAGTAATACCAATCTTTATCTTTTTATTCGACATGGCAATCCTAAAACACTGCTATTTTTTTCTTCAATTTCATAAATAATACCGTTAGAAATTTATACATTTTAAACTCTAAAGAAATATTAAATATTTTTGGTATATTCTGTAATACATAAAAATGTATATTTTAAAAAATTGAAAAAAAAGAAACACCTTTTTTTTTAAAAAAGCATTGACATTATTGCGGATGTGTCAAAAATTTTGGAAATATGTTATACTTATAAAATATAATAATTAAAAAATTAAATATAAACTTCACCATTATTTTTAGGCGCTTATCTTATTCGCAATACGTTTACTTACATACTTGTGTTATATTTGATAAAAACAACTTGCTTCTTTTTATTAGCCTGCCAAATCTAAAAAAAAAAGTTTTTAAAAAGATTCTTTATGATTATGAAAATAATTTAAATTCCTATAATCTTAAGTATCTAAAAGTAAGGATAATTTTTGTTAAGGATATGTTTTGTTTATTTTCAAATTTAATTGCAAGTTTGAAGGACACAAATTCAACCTCTGCTTGGAATCCCCCGGTAGAGATAGAAATCAGATCTTCCGTCTCCCTTATTTCAGCTCTATACTCTATCCTCTCTCTATGGGCTGTTAGGGTAGACTCATGGACGCTATGGGGTGGTTTTTGGGGGCGTTTTGGGGGATGGGTTTTTTGGGGTTGGGGAAAGTGCAATGTGATGGTGGACTATGGAATTTGTTGGAACTGTTAGAATTTTTTCTTACTGTTCTATGGGATGTAGAGCGGCCAAAAACTAAAAATATTTTTTAAAACCAAAATATTTGCCATATTTATAGTTTTCTAATTAGTTATTTAAAATTTTACACCTCTTTTTTTGCCGAATTTAATGTGTAATTTTATTTGCGTTTTCTCGGCAAATTCAAGTATTTTTCGATTTTTTTCTTCTGCTGTGATACCCTTGCAAAAATAACTGTGGAAAATTTTTGTCATAACGCCTGCCATTACCATACGTAATTAAAGAAAAATACTGGCGTAGGTAAGGGAGTAAAGGAATGTTGAAAAATGTTTTAATGCTTGTTCCATGTGAACGTTGGTGGTTGCCGTTTGTAACTTAAAGATCTCTTTCCTTATTTTAGTAAGAAGAAAGTAAGTATGTAAATGAAATTACCTATGCCAGTGAAAAGAATGTAACTTTTACCAGTTGTAATATCTCAGACGTAACAAAATCTGAAATAAGGGTTTTTTCAAACATATGTACAAATACATATAATTATATCTTAAGACTGTATAAGTAGAAATAAAAATCAATGGTTCCTAAAATAAAATGCCTTATATGATATAAGAAAATAATTTTGTTTAAATTTTGGGTCCTTGAAGTGTCATAAAACTATTAGGCCTGATCTGCTATTAACTTCTATTTTTATTTATATATTTATTTCTTTTTTGTTAAACATTAAACAATTACCTTTGATACCTAAGTATTGGTAAATTAATAAGGGGTATTATTTTTAAATTAATTCTGGTTTTGTGTATATAATAGTTTTAAGTATGTTTTATTATTGGTCTTTGATGGTATTTAGCAACAATTTTCCAATTTTAGAAGTATAGGTTTAAAATCTTCTTGTATTTGTTTTATTAACATTTAAAATTAATTTAAATTTTTAATCTTACCAACCAAAAGAACAAGACCCATATACAGATAAAATAAGTTAATAAAATTAAAAACAAACTTTTATATTACTTTGCTAACTTTTTTGTGTAAAACTTTAAGAACTGCAACTTTAAAAATTCTTTTTTACAAAACTATTACTTATTTATTAAATTATTTTATAAGCAGGTCCAGTTAGGCTAAAATTTTATTGTAATTTAAGGTTTTGCCAGTTTGGTACAAGTATAGTTAAAACATTTTCATCTTAAAATTATTTTCACCCTGAATGGTATGACACACACTTTCTTATTGTTACATAATTTAATAAGGTATAATCCATTTTTTTTAAAGTGCTTTTTTTGTACACACATACAAGATCTATAACGAGTGTTCTAAACTTAAACTGCAAAATTATAACTGCAAAGTGGTAAATATTGTAATTAATCAACTTACAGCATATTGCAAATTTAATAGGTCTCTGATAATCATAACTAAAGCAAAGAAAATAGTACAGCATCAGCTGAGTCAAAAGGTTAACAGGCAATGCGTGAAAAAAGACGGTCTAACGCATATAGAATTTCAAGAGGTAGAAATTAAATAAATTATTACGGCAATACCTTGCAGTGTATCGATATGTGGACAAAAATACCAAAATAAATATTTTCATACCAACTTAAATAATATGTATAATAATGTGTTAAATGTATAATATTATTACAGTATTGCTTTTTGTTTAAGCAAAACATTGTACACTACTTAGTTGTTTATTACAAAACTATTATGGTCCAATAAGAATAATATGATTTTTGTCCTGAAATCTTTCTCCTAACGCACTGTGCATCGGTAACGCTGTGTTATTGCTTTACTAGCCTATACACCTTTTTACTTAGCTAAACCTGTATGTAGGATTTGTTAAAGAAAGTTAGTATATTGGAATGTTTAATATTACTGCAAGGACAATGCAAGGCTTGGAAAATAAATAAATCATAGTAAATCTGTTGTGGTAGCTGCGAAAAGAGGCAATAGACCTAACCTTAATTAGCTAGTTTAGAAAAACAAGTATTAAAAAAAATAACATAACCAAAAATTATGAATAGTTCTGAATATATTTTTAAAATTTGGCAGTAAAAATATTAAGGCTTATCAATTGTAATTAGTATTCAAGGTGTCTCAGAATAACATGTCGATTCTTAAAAATGTAAATGCCTGAGTGATTTTAGGAAAAAAAATCAAATAAATCTATGTTCTAAACACTTAACCTTTTAAAAATATCACCTTAAATATTTTAATGAAATTTGGTACGCAGCCCTCTGCATTTAGAGGCATCAGACATTTTTTTCCAAACTGTAGTATTTAAGCAACAAACTATAAAAAATGTTGTTGTTTTCCTTTTTTTTTCAAGAATGTTCTGGCTTTTCTTCTGCGTTGGAGAAGTCGCTTTCATCAACAGTAAATATTTTAGTAGGATCTTAAGTTTGTCGATTTTTTTAAGATTTACAAAGTCGTTTATATTCTCCCTATTAAAACCTCCACGCCGGATAGAAATATGGCTTCTGGTTAGCTCTAGGAGGTATTGATGTTTTTCATGAATTTATAAAACTTTATAAAATTCATTCAAGTATCTTAAATAGTTAGAAAATAAAAACATTTTTAAAATTTAGGGATCAAACACGTACACCGGCCTAAGGCTTTTACACCCTCTTTGCCTTTTATATTCGATGATGTTAAATGTCGTATCTTCCAGTTTTATATTTTTGTATTGCTTTTTTTTATTTTAGGAGGTGATTTTTCACCAAAAAATAAAAAACCTTATATGAACATATCTCTTAAACGTTCTATTTTTTGAACTACGGGGTGTTGAAAAAATTTTTGCCAGTGTCGTCCGGGAGGGGTTTAGAGTAAATATTTTTAAGAAAAAAATGGTATACCGCTGCATTTTTCCAAAATAAAAATATGTTTTTAAATTTCCGTTTAGTTTAGAACAAATTTAATTTCTTGACTTTTTTGGTTTGATGTACGGTTTTCGCGTAAATAATATAAAACCATTTTTCGGCATGGTCAAATTCCTATCTAATAAAAGAATAAATAACAAAAGGGTAATTTTTAATGTAGAATTTCATATTAGGAATACAAATTGACCATACAAAAAATGGTTTTTATTGATTTCCTACGAAAACCGTACATCAAATAAAAAAGTTAAGACATCAAATTTATTCTAAACTAAATGGGGATTTAAAAAGGATTTTTATTTTAGAAAAATGCAGTAGCGTACCATTTTTTTCCTAAAATATGTGTACCTCAAACCTCTCATGGACGACACTGGTAAAATTTTTTTGTTCTTGTATGCCAAAAAATGTTTTCTGGTGCAAAGGGTGCGTGTTCCAAATTTTTTAAATATATCTGAATGGGTATAAAAGTTATTATAAAAAAAAACAATATTTTTAAAAATTTAAACACCCCGTAGTTCAAACACTAGGACGTTTAGAACATATGTTCATATGAAGTTTTTTTATTATTTTTGGTGGAAAATCACCTTCTAAATTTCTTCGCATTTGTTTAGAAACACCCTGTATACAGGGTGTTTCACACTACTCAATCACGAAACTTAAGGCAGTGATTCTACTTGACAAAATAAGGGTAGAGCTTCATATATATTTTTTCAAAATGTCATTTGTTTTCGAGTTTCAAGCCGTCAAAGTTCAATTTTTATTTTGGTTTTTCCGCCATATTGCATTTATTTTTTAACCAATATAGTTGATAATTAGCACACAAATCGCATTTGCAGATTCTAAAATTTTAAGACAAAGTACTTTTTTAAATACCGCCAAAGGGCACTTTACCTAAGACTTAAAATTTATTTACATCATAACTTTTTATTTTGACAGATATCGCAAAGCTAATGGCGCCATTTTATAGACAATCAAAAACCTAAAAAATAAGGTACTCTTTTAAAGTCGATGAACCTCACCGTTTAGGCACCAATAGACATTAAAGTTTCCATCAATTTCAATCAAATTACTTACATACATACAGGGTGTCCAGTAACTCAACCAACAAAGTTAACCAAATGATTCTTTAACAAAAAATAAGAAAAAAACTTCATATAAACATATGTCCTAAACGTCTTAGTTTTTGAACTAGTAATTTGATTGAAATTGATGAAAATTTTGATGTCTATTGGTGCCTAAACGGTGAAGTTTATCGACTTTAATAAAAGAGTAACTTATTTTTTTAAGTTTTTGATTGTCTATAAAATGGCGCTCCCAGCATTGCGATATCTGTCAAAATAAAAATTTATGATGTAAATAAATTTTAAGTTTTAGGTAAAGTGCCCTCGGGGGTATTTAAAAAGGTACTTTTGTCTTAAAGTTTTAGAATCTGCAAAGCTCGATTTGTGTGCCAAATATCAACTGGATTGGTTAAAAAATAAAGACAATATGGCAAAAAAACCAAAATAAAAATTTAATTTTGACGGCTTGTAACTTGAAAACAAAGGATATTTTGAAAAAAAAATTGTGAACGTCTACCCTTACCTTGTTAAGTAGAATTAGCCCCTTAAGTTTCGTGATCGATTTTTGAATCACCCTGTATTTCAAAAACAAAAAAGGTTTTTTTTTGGCCCAGTATAAAAAAATTTATTGGTTCGCTGTAAAACACTACCCTGCTTATTTGACTGTGGTTTTAGCGTTTTATTACAGAAATATAGTTATTTTATTACTATATCATACCAAAGAAATCTAAAAGAGGCAAAACACTATAAATATTCTTTATATATAAAAACTCATTAACTATACTAAAGCAACAACATGAAGGTGTCTGACCTATCTCAAGTAATCAAAGACATGTTGTCAATTCTCAAAGGGCACCCTATTACAACATGGACAGTAGTTAGCCTCATCTAACTTAATACCGATTCGATCGATCGGTCCAGTCGGGTCCAATAATTATTTTCGCACATTATGCCTCGGTTAACGCGCGTTTTCCCGTCGAATTATCCCAATACCATGGGTTGAAAATTAAGTGGGCGAAAAAGTTATAAAGCAAAGAGCAAGAAATGTTTTTAGTATTTCCTTGCTTATTTACAATGAAAATTTTTATCTTTCTGAATGTCTAAAAAATAATTTTAATGCTATTACAAATTTTTGAAAAAAAAACAAAGATTTTCTTTCTACGACTATTAAAATGCTGTGTTTTTATAAATCTCTTATCATTAGGGTAATATACGCAGTTAGAATTTACAAAAAATCGATCTTATCGATATATATACATATATAAAGTATTTTACTCCCTTTAAAGACAGTTAAAAGAAACATCCTGCTTTTCTATGCTATCCACCACGACTCTCTACCCAGACCGGTTTCGCCTGCCTTACAGGAACTCATCAGTGAGGCTGTATTGAGTCGTGGTGAATAGCAAAGAAAACCAGCGTCTACTTATTAGACAAGTTTCGTTGTCCAGCGGTAGGATATTAAATCCTGTCGTTGATGCCCTACTGAAATCGCATTCAGTAAATACCAGCATCAATTGTAGCGGATGGCTATGTATGTTAAATGCACAAGGAAAAATTCTCACTGTCTTGGTAGTATTATACAAAGTATTTTACTCCCTTTAAAGACAGTTAAAAAGCATAAAAGCATAGCTTTTAACTGTCTTTAAAGGGAGTAAAATACTTTGTATAATACACCAAGACAGTAGGGAATTTTTCCTTGTGCTTTTAACATATATACCCCATTATCAATACGGCCATACACAACGGCGTCAAAATCTTTAGGGCGTCGTATATCCGGACGCCGCAAATTTTTGGACGCCGTTGTGTATGGCGAGGTCCTGTGTAATGACGCCATAAGATTGAAGCGGGTATATATATATACCGGGTGATTCATTGATTCATCGCCGGGCGGGACATAGGAAATCCCATGTAATATTTGATGAGGTCAATCACTGGCTCCCCTAATTATTTTAAAGAAAAATTCTATTGAAATTTATTGAAGAACATGCAAATCTACGTCCATGGTAAAAACTTAAGATTTTTCGGTTAACCCGTTTGCTAGTTAGATGCTAATATATTTTTAAAAATTTTTACTTTATTACCGCCTCATATTTATGAACAACAATAAAAATACCAGTTAGCGTGACATAACGTTGTCATTTTGAAATTTAGTGCTTTATTATTATCAAAAATCGTAGAGCGAAAAGACTAACCATGAGTTATAAACTTAATTCGTTTGTATAAATACAACTTTAATCTTTTCACTGTACGATTTTTTGATAATAATAAAGCACTAAATTTTACCATGTACGTTGATTTGCATGCTCTTCAATAAACTTCAATAGAATTTATCTCTAAAATAACTAGGGGAGCCAATAATTGACCCCATTAAAAATTACATGGGATTTCCTTCCTTTCTCCAAATTCTGTGGGCACCATTAGGATCTCAGAAAAGGTAAGACATACAGAGTTGGTTAAATTGGGGCGAAGCATCGCGTTTTTATGCTTAAAAATATTCCGCTAATTTTAAAAATTTGCAGCTCTTCCGGAATTATCCGGTACAAAAAGTTTTTTTCCGGTTTATTTAAAGAGATATTTTAAAACAAACGACACACTATTGTTGCCACTTTTTCTGTTTTTATAAAATAATGCCACTAAATTTTAGATCCGATATTTTGTCTTTGAGCCAACATTATCAACTTTTTTTTAATAGGCGGAATATTTGGTTTTTATCCTAATAAACTCGTATTTTTATTCTAACCCCAACGTCATATCAAACTTTATATTTATGCGACGTTTCGACCCTTAAAACCAATATTTAATATTTTTTCATCAAAAATTATGATTTTATCTCAAACGTTTGGGAACATTTCTGTTCCCAGGTAAAAAGCATCAATTTTTAATCACTGCTCTTTATATTATTTTTAATTATTTATTTATTTTTTTTACTTTATACCAAACGACAAGAATAAATGTAGTTTATGTACAGTTTATAATGCGTATTAAAATAAAGCATCTAATTTAATTAACTTGTCATAAAAAAATGGATGCACACTTATCTGCGAACAGAAATTTCCCCGAATGTTTGAGACATTAACCGTTATTATTGTTATGGCGACATAATGAAGGTCGGTTTTTTGGGTCAAAACGTCACATAAATGTAAAATGTACTAAGGCGTGGGATTTAACCGGAGTATACACGTTCATGCAAAACTGTCACATCTGCCAAAATGCCAATGCTGGCGCGCAAATTTGAATGTGTGTATTAAAAAACTGACACATCTGGCTTGGCATGCCACTTAAAGCCCGAGTTTGTTTTTTCGTGGCGCGCGTCGTGGAAACTTGTGCATGTGTAGGACACGTCAGTTAACGTTTCATTTTAGAAACGTCGTTAACGAGGTTAAATTGTTAGTTTTGCGTTAAGAAAATGTCTTTTTGGCAGCAGGAAGATGTATTGTGTGATTTTATAGATATGTACCAAGGGTATCCATGCTTTTGAAAAGTTAAAAGTAATGAACACATTAACAACAATAAAAAATCTTTTCGCTAAATTATGCTTATGTTCAAGTTGATCACACCACCCCCTGCCAAAACTGACGCTAAACTGACAGGTACATCTGAATCGTGTGTATCAAATGCTTCATTTTACATTTGCTTGCATGCAAGTGCGTCTCAGGTTTGCATGACCATGTATATCCCGGTTTAGAATGAAAATACGAGTTTATTAAGGTAAAAGTCTAATTTTCCGTCTAAAAAAAAAGAACAAAGTTAATAGTGATTGCTAAAAGACGAAACTCGGATCATAAATTTAATGACATCGTTTTGTAAAGCGGAAAAAGTGGCAAATATAATTTATTGTCATTTATTTAAAATATATCTTTAAATAAACTAAAAAAAAAAATTAAAACTGTTTCGCAGAACTTCGGGTTATTCCAGATAATTTGAAAACAGCTGTAAATTTTTAAATTTTTAAAACGGTGTATTGGTAAGCATAAAAATAAGCAACTTTTTTGTAATTTAACCAACCCTGTTTCTCGTACCGTTTCTGAGTTTCTAATGGTGGCCCTGGAATTTGTAACAACCTAAAAATATTAAGAATCAAAAAAGTTAGTAGTGGTTAAAAGTTGTTAGTAGCAGAATATGCATATTTATACATATTAATTCCACAACTATATATTTTTGTTTCTTTTCCCTATACCTTTATCTTAGAATAAGTTTTAAAAAATAGTGTTTGAACAAACTGTACAAAAAACCTTGGCAAAAATCACGTTCACAGTTACTCTTTAATTCATGAAAAAATGCAGACACCCTTTTTACCTCTATATACCAAAAGTATTTTTGTACATATGGGTATTTTTATTTACTTTTTTAATCAATACTGCAAGGCCTATATGCAACTACTCTATTCCCGATGAATTTTAACCCACGCCAGCTTTTTATTGCAATTTATTCTGACGTATGGACAAATTCACGGTGATTGGGGTAGTTTCGCAAAGCAGATTGTATATTATATTCTTATAGGAGTTCAAAAGCTTTGGTTAACATATAAATTTGACAATACATATTAAACTTTACATAGAAATTTTGGGTTAATGTTGGTTAAGTGTTTAAAGTCATCAATGTTTTATCATGTGCCAAGTCACCTGGATCATCAGGACCATATTTGAGGCTTGAATTAAAGAAAATATCTACGTATGTATATTAAAACCTATGAACCAAAGCAAAGAATACCAATCCATAGAACCCCACAAGTGAGATTTCAGCGTACCCTAAAATTTTTAGTACCTACCGCGACCAACAGATGGCGAAAGTAGTACGATGTCGCTTTGCTAATACGATTACCATCAGAAATTGATAGCAGTCGCTGACGAGCAGTCGGCCCGATCAGTTAGAGTGAGGATATACGCAAAATTTAATAAAAATAAAATCCCTGATAAATGGTAGTATCCATAAGATTATTAAATTTATGATTTCAGAATAGGATATATCGATGGGTTTTTGACAAAACATCGTAAGCGACATTCGTCAGTTTTACGGGAAACGTTTTTTTTTCATTGGCTTTATTTCAGATGAAGATATGTTCTATATTGGTTCGGCGGTTCATTTAATTAATGGTAGTTATTTGGGTACACGCCAAAAAATAAATTAATAGTACCAAAAAACCAAAAAATAAAGCAAGTAAATAGAGAACTAAAATCGACGTTTTGGTGGCAAGTCTGCCACCGTTGTCAAGATAAATTAAATAAAAATAAAAAAATTTAAAAATTAACTATTATTTAGGTTTAGAATTTTAAAATTTTTAGCTTTTTTTTAGGAGATTCTGAAAATTTTGACATTAAATGTTAAATATGTTTGTTTTGTAATTCAAATTAAGAAGAAATCTAAAATAAAAACATTCAGATCTCGGTTTTTCTTTAAAAATAACGCGATGGGAAGAAAAATCGTTTCCCGTAAAATTGGCGAATGTCGCTTACGATGTTTTGTAAAAACGCATCGATATATCCTATTCTGAAATAATAAATTTAATAATCTTATGGATACTGGGTCCATTTATCGGGGATTTTATTTTTATTAAATTTTGCGTATATCCTCACTCTAACTGATCGGGCCGACTGCTCGTCAGCGACTGCTATCAATTTCTGATGGTAATCGTATTAGCAAAGCGACATCGTACTACTTTCGCCATCTGTTGGTCGCGGTAGGTACTAAAAATTTTTAGGGTACGCTGAAATCTCACTTGTGGAGTTCTATGGATTGGTATTCTTTGACCAAAGAGTTAGTATTTACCTTAAATATCATTCAAAATATTATAAATGCCTTTGCGTTCTAGAGGAAATTCTAATAATACCAGAAGTTTTGAAAAATATCAAACAAACCATCCTGCCAACTGCTTTTGCCATGCAGGCTTCAAAGATCCCTCTATATCACCAAATGGGGGCATTGATAATATTTTTTTGCTAGAATAATACAAATTTTAACGGAAGAAGATGTTTATATGGCTTTTTAGGTAGTCCAAGAACTGGCTCTGACCCGTTAAACTTTCTAAGTATATTACCAGCATTTGCTAGAGTTTATGTTATTTCTGATTGATTTTTATTCCATTTTCAGGGATGCAAACAAGTTCTATGTAGGTATTCTTGTGAGCAAGTTTATTTCGGTTGTTTAGGAAACGAGCCAAAACATATTTTCCGCTTCTAATTTATACACTATATATTTGTCCCAAATCCGACCTTCCTTGGAATATTGTTCTCATATCTGGGGCATGGCGTCCCCCCACAACTCTAAGCATTCTTGATTCCATCCAAAGAAGAGCTATTCGTCTCATTAATGATCCTTCACTTACAGAAAGGCTTCCCTCTCTTGCTCATCGTCGGGCTGTGGAGGATTTATCGCTTTTTATTGGTACTTCTGTGGCTTCTGCTCTGAAGAATTAATATTCAAAATTTTGCAGTAGGCCATACAAAACAAATCGGCTACCAGTTTCTTTTATTGACTTAATTACTGTGGTGATCCTTACGTCATGACTTTCAAAATTGGATTTTGCTTTAAAACTTAAAAATGTTTGTTCTTTTGTTATATAAATCAAGGTACTAGCACTTTCTTGAGCAAAATTTTTAACTAGTAAACGGTTTTATTTTTAAATAATTTTCTTAATTTATTGTTAGCATATTCTATTTTATTTATTTTTTATTCAAAAACACCTATTAATCCATTATATATATTTACTTATATTTTCAATCATTGCAACATATTTTTATTGTTGAAACTAGGGTTTCTAACTTCTGAACCCAAAGCAATACATTTTTGTTTTTATATTTTTCTGAATCAAGAATGACCTAAATACAGGGTGAGTCTTTTTCGATGTTTAGAGAGGGGATCTCAGAAACCGCTCGACCTACAGAGATGGTTAAATCAGAGTTTCTTTATGAGAAGGGGTTTAGACATAAGCAAGACCGGTGATAGCTTTTGTCAGGGACGTGAGGGTGTGAGAATTACGATTTCGGTTGGCAGTTCTGTTCAAAGTTGGTAGCATTATCAGCTGATGACAGAGTCGTGCCTTGTTGAAGCTTTGTTTGGTAAAAATTGTGGAAATTTGACATTTTCATTTTGGTTGTATATTTTGCAAGGATTTCCAGTTGTTAATGTTTTTGGTTAGTTTAGAGACTTCACATATTATTGGTTCGGACTCGTTTTATTTTAGAGATTTTGATAGTGTTTAGTCGAATAGTTTTCAGTTATTCGTGTTTTATATACATATGATACAGATGAGTGTCCGCTAAATAATGGTACCCAGAAAAACCACAGATTTCTTATGCGAAAATACCCATTTAGGATTTAAACAAACATACCTATATCCAAAAGTTAATGATAAGGAAGATACGGGTGTGTTATGCATTTTAAATAATTTTTGATATGTTTTAAACATTTTAATAAAACTCGGTATCCAGGAGTTTTTAGATATCAGCTATTTATATCTGCGCAGTTGTAATTATAGCTAATACGATGTTATTGAAGGTACATACATACTTTCGGGTACACTGAACAACTAAAACGTGAATACCTTAAAAACGGTTGTCAAGACCGATTCTTACTAAGTATACTTTTTTGTGCAGAAAGCATAGAGAAGCTTACTAGTTTACATACATGAGTAGTAACAAAAAATTGGGTAGTTTTAGAGAATTTTAAATAGTGTACCCATTGCCCTATAGTCTACACACAAAAATTAATATTCGATCTGAAAAGCTAATGTTTAAAAACCCCTAGATACCGTTTTATTAAGATATTTAAATAATGGGGAACAATTATCGAAATAAATTTACTTTTTCTTTTTACTATGACCCTGTATCTTCTTTATTATAAACTTTTGGATATTAGGTTAGTTTGTTTTTGTTGTTTGGTTAAATCTTAATATTTTGGCATAAGGAATCTGTGGTTTTTCTGTGTACCATTCATGAGCGGACACCCTATATACAAAGTTTTTAAAATGGTTTTTGACTTACGGAACCATGGAAAATGTTTTTGCTCTGCCAGGTACCTTATCGTCGCTTTGATAATTTTTAATTTTCAATATTTAAAATACATTTATGTTTTTGTTTTAAGTTATGCCTATTAAAATAATCCAATAAATTTTGTTTACAACATACAGTTCTTTTTGTTTTCTCCTTAATTTTACGCCACTGATCTGCCTAAAATCAAACATGGCCGAAAATGGCCCGACTTGACGTCACAGCCGCGCTAGCCAATATGGCGAATGTCGTGACCTTATCTCATCAATCGACTTTGGGTTAAATGGGAAAAAGAATTTCAGTTTTAGACCTTAGTTTAAATCACTTTTTGTCAGTCATGTCTTACTAGATATTTTAAAAAACCTGTTTTATCCAAAAACATGTTTTTCTTTGTAGCTCAGTTAATATTCAAAATAGAAAAAAAAATGCAAATAGAAAACTTGTTGATATTCATCCTCTTAATAAAAAGGTAAAATCCGATATTTAATATAGTGGTCCGTTTTTAAACTACGGCATAAAATTGCATTTTTTAAATGGAAACCATAGTTGGCTATGTCATTTTTCAAGAGGCCATTTCAAGAGGCCGTTTTTGGAAAAAACAAAAGTGATTGAAACTAAGCTCTTAAAACTGCAATTATTCCCCCATTTAACCATCTCTGTAGCTGCAGCGGTTTTGAGATCCCTTCACTAAACATTTTAAAAGCGCAAATTCGGTACCCTTTGAAAATAATACAAAAAATATAAAAAGGCCGCCTGCAATCGGACTATTTTATACAAAGGCGCCGCTATCCTTTACAGCGACGCGCCGATACACTATGGGATAGAAATTCATTATTTTGGCCAAAAAGTAACTTTGAAATTTTAATGGCTCATCCTGTGTATTTCAAAGTAGATACTCCAAACTACATGTACGCAAAATTATAACAGGATATGACGACTTCTACTGGGGTAATAAGAAACTTGAAAATGTATTTTAGGTAAAAATAAATATACAACATTTAATCTACTTAGTTTATTATTAGCCTTGTTTACTAAAAAAGTAAAATAGTTTAAATAATAAGAGCTATTGTTGTTTTTCCGATGCAGTCTCGTGAAGTCTCGCTACTTTTGTCAAAGATTTTTTTACCCTTTTCTTTATCAGTTTTTGTACTTAGAATTGCCTTCCTACTTTTTGCTACTTCTGAGTGTAAGGACACATACAAGATTTTTTATAATTTACAAGGTTTTCCATTATAAAATTTAATATGTTTTGTCCTACATTGTATATCCTAAAAGATAAAATCATTCTGATGTAAGATATGGATTCCACAGAATCTACCCAACAAAACAGTGTTTTTTATTTATTTTATACGTTAAAAAATAAAAAAGTTGGTAAGATGTATTCTCTATTACGCTTCTAAGAATAATTTAAAATTATTTTTCATATTTGAATGGTCATATTTCCGAAACTAATTGAGATAGACACATCAAATGTAGTATTTTTTTAAGCATTTTAAAAGATTTTTTGGTGGTGATATAATATTTAGGGTATTCCATTAAAAAAATCATACATATAGTCGTACCCTGTATATCATATGAGATATTATTCATCGGATTACTGATTAGAATACTACCGAATTAACTAAACAAGCTGAAATTTTAGTTTATTTTGTACAATAAAAAATATTAATGTTAAGGGGGTGTAAATTTATAAAAACATATAATAAGTTTTAGGTTTCCAAAAAGCATTTGTAATAATTTATAATATTTTTCCAGTAAAAAGCACCTTATTTTAAGTTAGATTGGTAAGTTTCAGAATTTTGACCAAAAAAATAATTTCTAACCCATATTGCGATGACCAGCTGCATCAACCGGCATATCATAAAAGAAATATAGCAAAGACGGCCGCGAAGACAAGCATGCCGATTTATTTGCTTTAAACTTTTTGTGATTTTTTTTAACAAAGAGCACCGAATTTACATGTTTAAACTGTTCCTTCTATACTTAGTATAAACTACAAAAAAATTTTAAGTAAAGAATCATACTAGTATACGCTACACATAGCGTTTACGTTATCGAAAATTCACCAAAATATAGGCTGAAGTATTTCGTTATATGTCAAATTCGAAATGTAACAACGTAGATTTATAGTATATTTTATATACAGTCCAGTTTTGTTATTTGAAGTACAGTCCCAACAAAACTGTATATAAATATGTATATATGTATAATATTATATAAAATATATTTTCCTGGGCCTTGTTTTTGATTTGCGCAAAATTTCAAACGATAAATGCATTTTACCTCTTGTATGTGCTTTTGCATATTTAGAATTTTGCAATTTTTAAGGGTGGAATAAAAAAAGTTATGCATTTTTTTGTTAAAATTTGTATTTTTTGTTATATTTATAATTTATCGACTTAACAATAACGTACCAAGGATTTTTATCTAAAAATTAAGACAAACCCAAATGCATACAGTGTGTCCACGTATGGCCTTATCTATACATGTATTTTTTTATTTTTAACCAACTTGTAAAAAAGAGGAGGTTATATAGGGTCGCGACATTCGGCCATATTGCTTTAACGTGTTATGACGTCACATCTCCCATTTTTCGGCCATGTTGTACAGTACCGGAGATGTACAGTTTATTGTATTAGTAGAACAACCGTTTACACAACAGTTTTTAATGATTATTAAGTTGTAAACTCTTTTTCTTTAAATAAAAAACATGTGGAATTACATCTTTCAACAAATATCACTTTCAAAACAATGCAAAATGAAATTTGCAAATTCTAGACGCCACTGGATTGATCATCAGCTTTGATTTTACCCAGTCTTGCCAACTATTCTCCGTGGAGTGCCCTTTCTTGCGTCCCCGACCTCGAACCGCCTAAAAGTTGAGGATGTGTCGCAACCTTATAAATATAAACTAACCTTGAGGTTATATGATCGACACCGTTATTTTTTTTATTTATGTACACCAATTACTTTGTCCATTGTGGACCAATTTTAAAAATTATTTTTTTATTCAGAAAGAGTTTACTTCCGCGGTGGTCCCATAAAAAAACAAAACTGCCTCTGGTAGATTTATGCTACCTATGCTGGATATTTAAACAATCAAGGTAGTAAATGTAATGTCAAAATATTTTTACTTATCATATCGTTGTCAGTTGTCATTTAGCTAATAGTCCATATTTTTAATTTTTATTTATTGTATAACTGCGTGCATTTAATTTTTGTGAGTCGGGTGTTTTCGTTTATACCCAACTTATACCTATTAGGTTTACGTGAGAGAAAAAGGTACTCGTATGGTTTTTTAATTGAATGGCTAACCGATTAAATGTTAATAATAAAAAACTAAAGAGTAAAATAAATAATATAAAAAAATAAACCGACCTCAAAAGATAAATAAAAGTCACTAAAAATGTATAAATAATTTATTTAAAAAAAAAATAGGAAAATGAAGTCGGGTAATAATATTTCGATAACCTACTAAATGGTAATAATCAAATACCCAAAAGATTTTTATACGTTATTACCATATGTTATTACCTGAGTTCATTTTTTGATTTTTGTTTATTTCTTATTTTTAAATTTTAGTAAGTTTAATCACCTTTTAAAGTCGGTATAATTTTTTAATACTTAATACTTCTTTAAATAAGTTGTTTCTTATACAATTGTTTGCTTCAGTTAAAATACCAAAAAATAATACAAAATCAGACTTATAATATATAGGATGGTTTAAAACAGCAAAAATATTACTAAAAACAATTTAAAAAAATCACAAAAATATGTTGTCAACTACTTGGTGAAATAGCATGAAAAAGTTCAATTAATGTATTTCATCGCTTATAAGTAGTGGGAAAAGTTAGGTAAACTAAAAAAATTTTATTTTTTTTCTAATAAATAATTTATTTAACGTTTTATATGGAACGAAAAGAATTAGAAAGAAAGGGTTAGTTTTTTGCTACTTAATCAAGTAGTTACAAAAATATTTCCTACGTAATTATTTATGTCGAAAAAACATCGCCGTAATTTAAATCTTCCTGTATATCCCCAGGCAATTTTATTATAAAAATATATATTTTTTTTAAAGAATTTTTCTTTAAGTTAACTTAAATATTTTCTGAAAACCAACAACAATAGAAAAAAATATTATACACTTTTGATTACTCCTTTATGTTATTTATTAACAATAGTTAAATTTTCTTTTTTCGATTTTTTAACTTTCAAATATTTTAGAGCTTTGAACTACCCTGTATATCCTACGGCAATTTTAATTATATCTTTTAGCATTTTAGCTAAAAACAAAAAAATATGTAGGATAAGTTGTTTTTGAAATATTACAAATAAAAAATACATGTATAGTTAGTTTCCCCCGTGGACACAGATGTACCAAATTTTTATTTCGGAATTTGCGAAGAAATGTTAATTTTTTTCTGTTTGCCTTCTCCCTCCAAAAGAAAAATGTTACTTTGAAGAGCAAATTCTTTACTGTATGTTTTTTTAAATAATTGAAATTTATTATTAAATTCCAAACGGAAAAATATATACCTTTTCTGATAATTAAAGTCATCTGAAATTCTTGCAAAAAAAAGTAAATAGAAATATTTAAAATACCTATAGTTTTTTTAAAGAAATAAGTTGCAAAGTTTAGGATTCGTCAATAAGTTTAATCAAATTTTCAAAAAAATCTAAATAGAAAATTTGCTTTAAAACTTATTTTTTCTAGGAGTTAAGGAAGAAACTAAAATATCAAGGCGGTCGCCCCCTCGAGTTAGACCGTTGAATATTAATTGTTAAAAAGTGTTTTATTTGATTTTCCGTATTTTTTCACAAAACAACAACTAGCTTTTTTTTATCTTTGGACAATCCACGAAGGCTGAAAGCCTAAATACTAACGTACCGTGGCTGTCTTAAGCAGGGTAGAGAAAGTTTGTTAACACGGGACTTAAAAACTTGAAGTTTTGGGGGAAGGAAAGACCTCCGTTGGCAGCAGGTTCCACAGTCTAGAAACTCTAGGGATAAAAGAACGAACGAAATGGGAAGTCCGGGGCCTGTCCAATCGAACTGTATGGGGATGCATACGCGCGGCACCACGAGTTTCTCTGTTGGGAACTGCAAGAGAAGGGACTATACTGGACAATTCGTCGGAGCAGAAGCCGTAAAAGTATCTATAGAAGAGCGATAGATCTTCCACAGCTCTACGATGGGCAAGCAAAGGAAGTCTTTGAGTAAATAAAGGATCATTAATAAGACGAACAGCCCTTCTTTGAATGGCATCAAGAATGCTGAGGGTTGTAGGGGATGCCATTCCCCAGACATGAGAACAATATTCCAGAAAGGGTCAAATTTGGGACACATACAAAGTGTATAAATTGGAAGGAGAAAAATACTTTTGGCTCGGAAAAGAAATCCAAGCTTTTTGAAGCTGTTATTAATAAACCACATACAAAGTTTGGACATTTACCACATAAAAATTAGTTCTTTTTTGAATTTCTAAAAAATGTTTAGTTTTTAAAAAATAAAATCTATCCACCCTTAATTTTTCATTTTTATTTAAAACTTCACACACGGCCAATTTTAAAATGGAAAACATAATTTTTGCGTAAATTTTCCAACGTTACATTTCGAACAAAATAATTGATTTAAAAACGTTTTCTGCGTTTTTATTCGATGCCGAAAATTCATAATTAAAACATTTTGTTTCGAATTTTGTTGGAAAATTTTCGGGAAATTATTTTTTCTGTCGATCGGAAATTGTTTTTTAATAAGTGCATTTTGTTGTTGATTTCATGTCAAGTGAAAAATATAAAATGAAGAGTAGTTTTTTGTTAATGGATAATGGAAAATATTGGTTAATGTTAAGCGTTCTATTGTAAATTTTAGGTAAACATTTATTTACGTTTTTTTATCTTTGGACAAACCACGAAGGATAAAAGCCTAAATACTAACGTACCGTGGGTGTTTTAAGCGAGGTAAGAGGGACGTTGTTGACACGGGACCTAAATACTTAAAGATTTGGCGGGGGAGGGGAAGACCTCCGCAGGCAGTAGGTTCCACAATCTAGAAACTCTAGGGATAAAAGAACGAACAAAGTGAGAAGTTCGGGGCCTGTCCAGTTGGACCGTATAGGAATGCATACGCGCGGAACCACGAGTTTCTCTGTTGGGAACCGTGAGTGAAGGAACTATACTGGACAATTCTTCAGAGCAGAAGCCATGGAACTACCTATAAAAAGCGATAAATCCCCACAGCCCCACGATGGGTAAGAGAGGGAAGCCTTTTTGTAAGTGAGGGATCATTAATGAGATGAATAGCTCTTCTTTGAATAGAATCAAGAATGCTTAGGGTTGTGGGGGACGCCGTGCCCCAGATATGAGAACAATATTCCAAGGGAGGTCGGATTTGGGACACATATAAAGTGTATAAACTAGAAGCGGAAAAATACTTTTTGGCTCGAAAGAGAAATCCAAGCTTTTTTGAAGCTGCCGTGGCTATAGATACAATGTGTTTATGCCAGTTAAGGCAACTTTCAAATGTGACGCCCACAAGATTGAAGGTGTCTTTGCTCTGTAAAACTTGGCCGCTCATAAGTAGAGGATGAGTATTTGATGACTCTTTTCGCGACAAGGAACATGATTGTGTTTTGGATGCATTAAAATGGACGAGATTTTTGGCGCCCCAATCCAATATTAAATTAAGATCCTGCGAAAGGGATATTTGCATCGCTCTGCGTTTGTTTTCCAAGTCAGGTTTAGTGATGGGTTTAGGAACCTGAAAACTGGAGTGAAGGGTACTATCGTCGGCGAAACTATAAATGAATTAGTTGTGGACGAGAGAAGGTCGTTACGTAATATAATTGCAAATACACGATCTTGAAACATTATTAATAGACCAATTATAGAAAAAAAATGATATTAACAAAATATTTTAGAGTATTTTTAGAATAGAATAATTTTTAAGCCCTTATCTGCATTAATAAATTGGTGATAAAAATGATTTCCCGTCATTGCAGTCAGTTAAATACAAAAGTTTGAAGAACATTGTTTAAACAAAAACATGGTTACTTTTTTAATTGCCTACTAGCTAGCTTATATCAGTATTAAATGACAAAATATGCAATAACTAGAAACGGCTTGAAAAAAAATATAAAGTGTGATACATTTTTAAAAACGTTATTTTTGTCTCTCTCTCTCTCTCTCTCTATTTTTTTTCTTTGTTTTGGTACCTTCAGGTCCTATCCAACACTCTCCCTTTCCGGACTATGCTTTCCAGGGCTTCGTCGGCGGAAAATCCGGATAATCGAGTTCGTAGCTCCCAGAAATTCCAAAAAGAAAACAAAATAATTCTACAATCGATGCAATGCATAAATTGTCGGCTGTTAAACCAAGATCTGCTACTGGTGTTACGTATAACCTTCACTTTCACTACTGACAGTTCCCATGGCACGCCCATCTATTTCCCGCCATTTGAGAAATACCTCGTGTTCACCACCAAACAGGATACCATCCGCTTATAGGAATCTTCGCTCATAGCGCTTAGATCCAGAAGAAAGATGCCGTCAATTTAGCGTGATCCTTGATCTCCGAAGGTAAAAACGTTCGTACGGCACCTCTAACCGCCACTCCGGGAAGAACTTTGTAGTCCTCTACGCATGTCCGCACTATCCGGAGGTCAAACAAAGAGTCAACGTCATTTTTTAATCATATTAATACAGGAATATACCGGGTATTCCATTTGAACTTTCTAAAAATAAAGATATAAGTAAAAAATGCGTCACCTAAGAAGAAAAACATAAATCATATCTGCAATTTTCGTAAAAAGTTGCCCTAAACCGATTTTTATAGAATAAAAAAACTATAAAAATAAAAAGTTATCGACGCAAAATATCGAATTGCGGTTTTCATTACAGTAAGTTTGGCTTGAAATTTGAGTGTTGCAAATGAGGGGCAGCTTTTTGTAAAACATTTAGAAACATAAGTTTTCTATAAAAAGCTTAGAAATTTCTTAGAAAAATCCCTATTCCCCCTAACCCCAGATTTAATGTCTAGTTACAACATAGGTAGAAGCGATGGGAGACTATGAAGCTCGACTCATAGTGGCTTGGCCATTTAGTCAGTGCCTAATTTTTTACATAAAATGCAGTGGTTTAGTAATAATCTTTTTTAAATATTACTATTATTCTTTAATATTAAACAGTCCTTGTGTTTTTCTGTTAATGAAACCTTGTATATTTGTCAGAAATAAATTTGTCGTTTTAAATGTTTTTTTTTGTAATGTATAACACTATGGATTTATTTTAATAAACGTCGACAACATTGCCAATTTTCATAATTCACTTTTAAAATTTGTAGGCCATGCAAACAAATTAGTTAACAGTTTTATAATTGAAAATTAAAATTAAGCGGCAATAAGTACATAATGACATTTTATAATAGCTTTTTGCTTGCTCTTGTTGCACTTAATACACTATTTTATAAATAACTTTTATAATTTATTGGATGAATGTAAATAAAAAAAAAAAGATTATCTACAACTTGTGTAAAGTGTTTAAGTGGTTTTCATCATAGATTTCGTTCAAAAATTCTGAAATGAAGCAAAACGCGTAAATTCAGTTTTGGTTTGTCTGCAGTTTAGGTCTAAATAACAAAAAACTTATCTGGCTTTTAGTTGTTAGACAATGATGCCTAATATTTTTCGTAAAAATTAATGCCTTATCAAGTAAATTCTGTAAATATTTTTCGCCAAATTTGATCTAGATACCCATTTAATACAGCTGTTTGGCCGAATTGTACAGTGCTGCTCCTTAATTTCAATCGCGAATAGCAATGCTTATGCTACGATTTGCAAATTTTATTACGGTAATTAATAAATGTAAAATGTTGTTTCTTTTATTATGTAAGTCTAGCACATACTTGAGCAAAATAGTTATTTGGTAGTTAACAGTTATTAATTTGTTTTCTTTATTTATTCTTAGCGTAATATTTTCTGTTTATTCTTAATTGAAAAAAATATAAACCAAAAAAAAATGCATTGGTTCAGGAAATTTAAAACCATAGTTTTAACACAAAAAATTAGTTTCATTGGTCGAAAATGTGAGCAACAGGCGCGGTGAGTTTTGAATTTTTATATGGGTGTCATGCGTCAAAAACTCTTTGAAGTTAAAAATAAAAAGGTCCTTACCCACATATATTTTACTTACTACTTTTGTTCTTGCCTGATAGCAAAAACAATTAAACAGTTTTGAAAGACAACTCCAAAAAATATCAAAATTTGTCTTTTCTCTAATGGGTGCATTGAATAAACAATATTAAATAAATATTTTAAAAATCTAAAACTTTTTATATAATTATAAAGAGCTATTCTGCTGTTGCCATAATATACCTAATAAAACTTACCAGAAAGGGTTGCAACCCCTAAACATACAGGGTGTCTGGAAATTCGGTTCGTATATTTTCAGGGGTGATTCTACACGAAAATATGTGAAAAAAGTTTATATGAACATATGTCCTAAATATTGTGTTTTTTAATAAAAACTTTTATACCAATTTAGATATTTTAAACAAATTTTGGCCACGCCTTCTATGCACCAAAAGACATTTTTGGCATACAAGAAAGAAAAATTACCAGTGTCGCTCATAAAGGGTTTAAGGTATATATTTCTCTATAAAAAAATGGTACACCACTGCATTGTTCTAAAATAAAAATATTTTTAAAATGCCCATTTGGTTTGACACAAATTTGATCTCCTGACTTTTTTCATTTAAGGCACGGTTTTCGCGTAATATAAAAACCATTTCTGGGCATGGTCAAATCCCTACCTTATTAAAGAATAAATATCGAAGGTAATTTTTCACTGTAAAATTTAATATTATCCATACGAAATGACCGTGCCGAGAAATGGTTTTTATTTATTTACGCGAAAACCGTGCATCAATTGAAAAAAGTTAAGAGATCAAATTTGGGGTAAACTAAATGAGCATTTTAAATATTATTTTAATTTTAGAAAAATGCAGTAGCGTACCATTTTTTTCTTAAAAATATTTACCCTAAACGCCTTATGAACGACATTGGTAAAATTTAATTTTTTCTTGTATGCCAAAAATGTTTTTGGTGCATAGGAGGCGTCCCCAATATTTGCTTAAAGTATCGAAGTTGATATACAAGTTATTATATAAAAACACAATTTTTAAAACAAGTTTATTACCCTGTAGTTCAAAAACTAAGGCGTTTAGGACATATGTTCATATAAACTTTTTTCATATATTTTTGTGTAGAATCACCCCTTAAAATATACGAACGAATTTCCGGACATCCTTTAGGTTTTAGGGGCTTCTGTCCAAATTATTTTACAATAATCTAATCATAAAATAAGTTCGACAAAAAGGGTATATCTTTTACCAGTCAATTAATTATACAAGAGCAATGTAAAAGTCGCATCATCAGTCATTTTTAGTATAAACTTTTTAACATTTTTCTAATAAACGGTCTTCTACATTTTTAGGCGCGTCCAAGGGATCAGTTCACGTCTTGCAGCCTTATTTAGAACCTATTTTATGATTAGATTATTTTAAAATAATTTTGACCGGAACCCTTCAACCTATGTTTAGGAGGTAAGATTTAACATTTTCTTTATAACCTAAATAAAAATAAATATTTTATAATAAATAATTTATCCCAGATATGAGAACAATATTCCAAGTCGGATTTGGAACACATACAAAGTGTATAAATCAGAAGGAGAAAAATACTTTTTGGCTCGAAAAAGAAATTCAAGTTTTTTGAAGCTGCCGTGGCTATAGATACATGTGTTTATGCCATTTAAGGTTTCTTTCAAATGTGATGCCTAAGGAAACAAACTTTCTAATAAGGAGCGCTTGATCCCATTTCAGACTATGTTCACTACATTTTGTGACGTAATATTTTTCCGTTATTCTTTGTTTAAAATCGTACTGGAAGCTTTTTTTGCGGTTTTGGTGTATTTTTTGCTTTTTAGATATTGGACTTTTATATATGTTTAGTTCTTATTGTTAATAGTAAAATTGAGTAGTAATTGGTACTGCAGTTACAGATAATTTGGAAACCTGTAAACAGGGGTCACTGACCTTTGGATATTTTTTAAAGGAAATTTACGTTTAAATCGTTACTAAGGGCAAGATACCATTTTTGTAAATGTTTTTAAGTGATTTTATTTTATTTTATGCAAGTATTGGTTTATTTTGTCAGATAAAAAAATTTTACCGCAAAAGTGACGTCACAAAAATAACCCATATTTTCGGACAAATATAAAAAATCGAGCACTCCTTATTAAAAAGTTTATGTTCCTTGGTGACGCCCACAAGATTGAAGGTATCTTAGCTCTGTAAAACTTGGCCGCAAGGAACATGATTGTATTTTGGATGCATTAATATGGACGAGATTTTTGGCGCCCCAATCCAATATTAAATGAAGATCCTGCGAAAGAGATCTGCATCGCTCTGCGTTTGTTTTCCATATCAGGTTTAGTGATGCGTTTAGGAACCTGAAAACGAAAGTGAAGTGTACTATCGTCTGCGAAACTATGAATGAAATTAGTTGTGGACGAGAGAAGGTCGTTGATGTGAAGAAGAAACAACGTTGGTGCCAGAACTGTGCCCTGAGGCACTCCAGCATTTACTTGGTGAAAGCTTGAAGAATGGCCGTCCACAATAACTGATATACGTCGATCAGATAAATAACTAAAGAGTCAAGTACAGAGTTTAGTTGAAATACCATAGGAGGGAAGTTTATTAAGAAGTGCGGCATGCCAGACCTGGTCAAAAGCTTTTTATATATCAAAAGCAACGATCTGGGACTCACCTAGAAACTTAAAAAACTTATTCCAGTAGAGTAATACGAAGGAAAGAAGATCTGTTGTAGATCTTTTGTGGCGAAATTCATACTGCGTGTCATGCAAAATTTTGTGTTTTTCCAAATACTAAAAATTTGTGAATTAATGAATTTTTCCATTACTTTACAAAGAACTGAGAAAATTGAAATTGGTCTATGGTTAGATGGAAGAGATTTAGATTCTTTCTTGGGAATAGGTTGAACACGTGCAGCTTTCCAGCTTTCCGGAAAGATACCTGTGTTGTAAGAAATTCGAAAGAGCCGAGTTAAGATTGGTGCAAGTTCTGGAGCACATTTTTTTAAAACGACTGGTCGTATGCCGTCCAGCCCAGACGATTGCTTGGTGTTAAGAGAAGAAAGGATACGCTTAATGTGTTTAACCTTAAAAAAAATATCGGGCATTTTATGAGGAACTGGGTAATAGCTGAAATTGGATGATTTGCGGGAGGGTCAAGGGTTGAATTGGCAGTAAATAGTTCTGCCTTTCCTTTAGCGGTAAAAATAATTTCTTATATAATCTTCCAAAGTTAGTGGTGAAAAATAACTGGTAGAAAAATTCCTACTCACGTTTTTCGTAAAGGACCAGAAAGATTTGTTGCAATTTGAGCAAAAAAGAACTTGATTTTTAATACGATTGTCGAAGGAGTCTTTGGCTATAGAAATTGTTTGATTTTAGTAGTTTCTTGCTTCAATGCTGGCCTGTCGGTTTTCTGGACTAGGATCCTGTAAAAACTTCTTGTGAGCCTGAACTTTTAAAATTCTAGCTTTATCACAAGATTTGGAAAACCAGGGTTTGTTATTGGATTGTTTGGGGTTCTTAATGGTGTGTAGAATATATGTTTCAATGCCCAATTGAATTGATTGGGTTAGTTGATTGCAAATTTCAGAAGGATCACGAGAAGAAAAGCAGATGGAAACCCAGAGGTAAGTGGCGAAGAAGTCCCTCAGGCCTTTCCAGTCGGCTGAGTTGTACTGCCATACGGTGCGGGTTGGCATGCATTCATTTACCTCGGGATGTGCATGGTAAGATATAGTAACTAAGTCATGATCTGAGCGACCTAGGGGAGCTGAGACAGATGCTTGATAGAGTTCGGGGTTGGTGGTAAGAAAGAGATCTAAGGGATTTGAACTATGATTTGGGACCCTAGGAAAGTAGGTGGGTTCCATAATAAGGTTGGTAAGAGATTTACTGACTGCGAAGATTTCGGCTGCTCTGCCTTGGGGTCAGTTTTTGAAGAGCCCAACCAATTCTTATTATGAACATTGAAGTCGCCAAGCACGATGACTTCAGTCGATGGAAATTGAGAAATTATGCTATTGATCTTTGTTGAAAGAAAGTAAAAGGATTCGACTTAGGAATTATTAGATGAGGACCGGTACAAACAGCAGATAAATTTAGTTGATGACCTAAGGGAAAGTTTGAGCCAAAGGATATCGGGCCTACCCAATTTAAGATTAGAAACTCGAGCACAAGCCAGATCGTTGCGGATATAGGCACATACGCCACCATGTGGGCGAAAAGACGAAATAATTTCGTAGCCTGGGAACAGAAGGTGGCTGGTTAAAGATTTAGAACTTATTTGAGTTTCCGTTAGAAACAGTATGTGGGGCTTAGATGACGGAAGGTGATGGTGAACGAATTTTATATTGGTGTTAAGCCCACATATATTTTCAAAAGAAATTAAACTTCTCGATGAAGGCCTCCCGGATGCATCCCTCGCCCGGAGATCCGAATGGAGGGGTATTTTACCTCCTGAAAGAAAGCAATTAGTTTTATTTATGAAAATAATTCTGATTTTCAATGTAATTGGCAAATAAAGTTTAGCCGCAACAGTAATATGATTTTTTATGCGCTTTTTTATGCCTCTATAGCAACCAATGGTGCAACATTTTCAACCACTAAAGAATACTTCTAGAATCTCCATTTAGCTGATACAGTCGAGAAAGCTTTGCGATGAGATACTCTAGCTCTACTGATCTACATTTTATCTATTGTACAGGTTGAATTGTTTTTCAACACTTTTTCAATATCCTCTAATAATGCAAGTTATCGCCAGTACTACCATAAACATTGTCGAAAGCTATTATTACCAGGAAAATGGAAAATGACCATAGGCTGGTATTTTTAAATTGTTAAAAAAACTTTTAAACATACAAATTAAGATATTTTAAACACACAGTTTCATTACATTACAATAAACAAATTAAGCCATTAGCGTTATGTAAAAAATGTTTTCTAATTTCTAAAATGTGACTTTTCAAAAAATTATTAGTTTTCTCGATTTATCAATGGGCTAAAATATTAGTCCCAGAGCTAGTGAACCCTTTGAGTAACGTTAGACCTGTAAGGCTAAAAATTTGTATAGTGATGAGTCATAGCATGCTGTGTACGAAAATCATCACCTGTCAGATATCAGCCATGCACATCATCACCCTGTATATTTTTGAAAGTTTAAAAAAATAATACAAACAAAAAAACTTGGAGCTGTAAGCTTGGATTAGTTCATTCGTAGTAAGGTTTAAGAAAAAATTGACAGGCGTTTTAAATGAGCACAAGTATCTGCCAGGCGAACTGAAAGGTGTGGCTGATTTGGATGGCCAATATTCAAAACTAATAAAGTTAGATATATTTAATGTGGTATTTTCTTAAAGTTTTTTAAGATCTTTTTACTTGTAATATAATATACAGGGAGCCTCATTAAAACTCTTTTTCACCCTCTATATTTTCATCAGTATTACCGTTAAAAAGAGCTTTAAAAAAACACCAAATTGGGTACAACTAACTTTATTAGTTTTGTAAATATGGCCATTCAAAGCAGCCACACCGATCAGTTCACCTAGCAGGTACTGGAAAGATTTCAAGCTTACAGCTTCAAGTTTTTTTGTTTTGAATATTTATTATGAAACCTTAAAAATATACAGGGTGATGATGTGCACGGCTGATGCCTGCCAGGTGATGATTTCCGTACTTAGCATCCTATGACTCATCACTATCAAATTTCCAGCCTTACAGGTCTAGCGTTACCCAAAGGGTTCACTAGCTCTCCTACTATATGTAAAGTTACTGTTGTTGACTTTTTGGAGGTAAAAGAAAAATGTAAATGATTGAAACAGAGAGATATGGTCGTAACCGAAATTTACGTTTCATTTTTTTAGTTTTATTGGCGCTTTAAATAATAAAAACAACTGCAGCTAGAGCCTCTTTGTCGTCGTCGTCAAACCACATTTTAAACAAAATTTTTGTTGTTACTTGCTATGGTTGAGACATTCCACGACAATGGGAAACATAAACAATTATTATAAACAAAACTAGAACTGTTTCTAATTTTAGTTGCTTTTGTGTAGACAAATAGTTTAAACCTGTTGACATTTGCAATTTTGGAACACAAAGTAACATTTAGAAACAAAAAGTTCCTCATTGTTTTGTTTTGGTGGATACGGACCTTTAGGTATTTTTCCCCACCTTTTAGGTATATTTTTCAAAAATCTCATAAAAAACAAATTTAGTTTTTGAGAAATATACAAGGTGGTCCTTAAAAAAAAACAAACATAGACACTATTGGAAAAAATTAAAGGTTACGAAAAAAAAATAGGTTTTTCAAGTGGCAGTATTTCGCCTAAAAATGGTCGTACTAAAATTTTATAAAAGCATTTTAAAGCTCAAAGATTCTAGTTTTAAGATCTTAGGATGAAATTTTACTCAAGCAACATGTACCGCGCAATCCCAATGGATTCCAAATAAAATTATTGGTCTACAAACTTGAAAAACATATTTCCAACTTAATCACTATATGGATCTGATAACTTGTTCTTTTAGCTTTAATTTATTTTTATTAAAAATTTGATACCACCCCTTCTCGCTGAAATACCGATTTTTAAATAAAAAAGGATGTTTTTGTGTTTCTTCATCAATATCTCGGCATCATACAAAAACCCCACAAGTCCTTATAGCAAAGAAAAAAAATACAGTTTTTTTGTAGTCATTAAAAAACATTAAACATCTAAAATTTTTCAGTTTTTTTTTAATTTAATAATAAAAAGTAACTTTAAAAGTATTTTGCATTTTATTAAAGATTAAAATAATTTGAAGTAAAAATCCTTTAATTATTTTTTAAAAAGTCAATCGAACAAAACATGGAAAAAAACTCTATGGATTGAGCTTAAAATTTGTGGGGTTTTGTGGGCATATTACACTGTAAAAAAACCTTAACGTTAGTGGTTTTCTCGATATTTTAGCACCTGAATATCCAAAAAGCAACCAAAACCTCTTTTTCCTTGATTTTAAAATGAATATAAAAAAAACATGACCGATTTTTGTGGGAAATTTATTTGTGATTTCAAAATCGTTCTTAATTTTGCTGCGATTGCTGAGATATTGATGGTTACAGACAAAAAATTATTTGTCATTCAAAGTTCTATATGTCAGTGTGAAGTGGTCGTTACAAACTTACTACAAATTACTTTTCTTTATAAAGTCTATATCATGTCCCACTATGCAAAATTCAATTTTAAAATTATAAACACTGATTTAAGGTCTAAAATATATAAAATAACTATAAGGGTATACAGGTTAAGCTAAATAACATAACACACAGGCAATGTGAGGAAAATAAACAAACTAACTAAATCCTG
>JACEGR010004513.1:0-86346 GCA_014170235.1 Listronotus bonariensis
ACCTCGAACCGCCTAAAAGTTGAGGATGTGTCGCAACCTTATAAATATAAACTAACCTTAGGTAACACCAATATTTGCTTAACGGAGACAACCATTTACGCACATTTTTTAGAACTCCCCACGTGTTATTATTATGCATGCTATAAGCTTTTATTACATCTTAATGTGTTTTAAACGTCCAGTTTTACTATTTTGATATCTTCAAAGTTAAATTTGAGTTTTCAAATTATGGTAAACTTCTAATGCAATAAATGTGTTTTCGCGACTATGTAATTGTTCCTGTTTTGTTTGAGAAATATTTACTATTAGTAGAAATGCAATATTAGCAAGTAGGGAATAATAAAACTATTGGTAAGTTTTGTTGATACTGTTTCGTAACACCTCGTTTAAAAACACGTATTATCATTAGCTTTGTTCGGCGGGTCTAGTAATGAACTGATTCTGAACCAGAATGGAACTGGTTTAGAATTGTTTTAAAGCGCATGTTTAGTTATTTATTAGTTCGGAATTTTTATTTACCGCCAACGATTTTCTATACAGCTGAGGATGTATTCTAACCTAGCCTTTTGGTTAGAATTTTTCATGGTTAAATTGGATACAAAACAAAAAGAATAAATTCGAACAAAAAGTTAAATTGTTATACTGTTGAAAGCCACTTGAGGTCTCTCGGCGGAAGACGAGCGATTCCCTGCCTCCTCTGTTTTTAACATAAGTATGTGTATTTAACTAAAGATAAAATTCAAACAACAAAAAATGGTAAAATCTTGTAATATTGTCAATATTTTTTAATTAAATCTTTATTTATTTATTGCATACATGCAATACAATTAAAAATCCTTTGTTTATATCCGCTCAGAATCACAAAAATATAAAAAAATATTCAACAGGTATATTAACCCGCATAAAAAGTGGCAGGAACAAATAAACTGTAATACAACGGTTTATTTCTGTACCACAAAACAGAAAACAGCTGACCATGTCGACAATGCGCATGAAATTCCGAACTGAACTTTTAATTCCAACAAAATCCCAGGACTGCTAATTAGGTTACGAACCGGTAACGAACTGATTCCATTGTAACCCGCGAACACAGAACTGTTACTAAAAATTCAGGATTTTACTAATTGCGAACGCTGCTTCTTTCACTGCGCATGCGAATAGTCCCAGAACCGGTCTAGAATCAAACCCGCGAACAAAGCTATTTTATGCCTTTTATTAACAATAAAACGTAAATAGGGTTGCGACTACGATAAATCTTCAGTTGTCAATGTCTTGAAGTAAACAGCACAGAGATTGAAATTATAACTGACTGACCAAGGTTTTCTTCGTCGCTCTTTATAGTACGTGAAAGGTCCAGAATACTACAGAATTGTCGGGTAAATCTTTTTTGATAGAGAATCTAGGAAAAGTTTTAACAGAATAACTCGAACGTTTTAAGAAAATTCGTAAGTGTTGAAGTAAAGTGCTTTAAAAAAATATTTATCAATATTAAGGTGCTATATCAAGCTTACTTTAAAAAAAGTACTAAAATATTTGATACCCTAATTTACGCATTTTTAAGTAATCCACCTTAAAACAAAGAAAAACCACCTCGTATCAGCACTTTTTCATGAATATTCCATTTTATAGGCATGTAACACAGAAATTTATTAAGCCAAATTGATGCAAGGGCCGCAAGGTGCTTTGGTCGAAAATTCAAATTTTACGGTCGTATAAAACAAAAGTACCTATAAAATTGCCGTAAATATACATAGAAAATGTCTTTTTGTAACGTAAGCAGATGTCTGCCTTTGGTTATTACTTTTATATTGAAATAAAAATATCTACAAAAAATGGATATTTTATAAAAATCAGTTGATTTTTTCAATAATAATAGACATTAGATTTTCAAAATTTGTTAAAAAAATACTGTGTCTCAGTAGTAGCCTATGCCAAGGGCTGGCAACCGAAACCGGTTTGTTAACCGGTTAACCGGTTTCGGTTAACCGCGGTTTTGGCCAAAACCGAAAACCGGTATTTGAAAAACCGGTTTCTGAATACCGGTTAACCGGTTTTGAAAAACCGGTTTTCGAATATCGGTTAACCGGTTATCAAATACCGGTTTTCCGGATAATCGGACCAAAATCGAAAAGCGGTTCTTCGAATATCAATTAATAGGTTTTTGGTTGATTGCGGTTTATATAAAAACTACAACTTACTATAATAATACACTAAATTAAAATTTAAAAATCACCACTTTTCCTTTTCTGTTTTTTTATTAACCAATAAACCAAGAAAAAACACCGAAAATAGAATACCAATTTTAAATAAAGAGGAAAAAATAAATTATGTATGTATGTATGGAATTTTTACATCACCTTTAGAATCTTGCATTTTATTAACAGGGATGTTATATTTTTATTCTTATTTATATTTAACCAATTTCTTTTGAAGAATATTCTAGGATGAATAATGATTATCACTTAACACCACAGCTCATGGGCAAATCCGTAATCAACGCAAAAACGATTAATAGAGAATAATTACTTTCCGATTTTCTGTTAACTGTGGTTTAGAAAAGCCTTTTTCGGTTTTGAGAACCGTTTTCGGTTTTCGGTTTTAAAGACCGTTTTCGGTTTTAAAAAACCGATTTCGGTGTAGTAATAAAATTGCCTTCATGATATTAACACCTTTTAAAAACCTTCTTAGGGGGGTTTCTCTTGACAAGTCTACCACGAATATTCTTACCGCCATATGTAAGCAGCGCTTTAACCCAGCCTCTCAATATCGGATGGTTCGCTGTACCCGGCCTGGGCAAAAAACGCGTCACTTTTCATTTTTGTCGGACAAGTTCGCCCCAATGTTTTACATGCAATTACCCAAGCATGGTGCCAAAAATCGTAAGTGTTACAGTCACGACCAACCATATGGCCCATTGGCATGTTTTGGGTATCGGATGGCGCGGGTTTCTGTAACTGCAACTACTTACGATTTTCGGCACATTGTTTAAAAATCGCATATAAAACATTGTGAGTGAAGCTTGTCAGCGACAAAAGGAGAGCGTTCGCCCGGTCGGACACACCGAAACTAATTAATTCACAAATTCTTAAGTCCTTAGAAAAACACAAAATTTTGTAGCATGACAGGCAGTATGGATTTCGCCACAAAAGATCTACAGCAGATCTTCTTTCCTTCGTATCACACTGCTGGAATAAGTCTCTTGAGTTTCTAGATGAGTCCCAGATCGTTGCTCTTGATATATCCAAAGCTTTTGACCAGGTCTGGCATGCCGCACTTCTTAATAAACTTTCCTCCCATGGTCTTTCAATAAACTCTGTACTTGGCTCTCTAGTTATCTATCTGATCGTCGTATATCAGTTATTGTGGACGGCCGTTCTTCAAGCTTTCACCAAGTAAATGCTGGAGTCCCTCAGGGCTCATTTCTGGCACCAACATTGTTTCTTCTTCACATCAACGACCTTCTCTCGTCCACAACTACTAATTCCATTCGCTAGTTTCGCCGACGATAGTATCCTTCACTCCAGTTTTCAGGTTCCTAAACCCATTACTAAACCTGACTTGAAAAACAAACGCAGAGCGATGCAGATATCTCTTTCGCAGGATCTTAATTTAATATTGGATTGGAGCGCTAAAAAATCTCGTCCATTTTAATGCATCCAAAACACAATCATGTTCTCTTGTCGCGAAAAGAGTCATCAAATACTCATCCTCTACTCTACGAGCGGCCAAGTTTTACAGAGCAAAGACACCCTTAATATTGTGGGAGTCACATTTGAAAGTAACCTTAACTGGCATAAACACATTGTATCTATAGCCACGGCAGCTTCGAAAAGCTTGGATTTCTCTTTCGAGCCAAAAAAGTATTTCTCCTCTTCTAATTTATACACTTTATATGTGTCCCAAATCCGACCTCCCTTGAAATATTGTTCCCATATCTGGGGCATGGCGTCCCCCACAACCCTAAGCATTCTTAATTCTATTCAAAGGAGAGCTATTCGTCTCATTAATGATCCTTCACTTACAGAAAGGCTTCCCTCTCTCTTGCCCATCGTCGGGCTGTGGGTGATTTATCACTTTTTTATAGGTACTTCCATGGCTTCTGCTCTGAAGAATTGTCCAGTATTGTTCCTCCACTCACGGTTCCCAACAGAGAAACTTCGTGGTTCCGCGCGTATGCATCCCTATACGGTCCAACTGGACAGGCCCCGAACATCTCACTTTGTTTGTTCTTTTATCCCTAGATTGTGGAACCTGCTGCCAGCGGAGGTCTTTCCTTCCCCCAAATCTTCAAGTATTTAAGTCCCGTGTCAACAAACTCCCTCTACTCTCGCTAAGGCACCCACGGTACGTTAGTATTTAGGCTTTAAGCCTTCGTGGTTTGTCCAAAGATAAAAACACTATTTTTTATTTGTGGGCTGAGCTATTATTATTATTAATAATTATATTAATAATAATTTTCCTTAATATTTTAGTCTTCGATCTTGTAAATTATAACATAAAATTTAGCTTTAAACTGTTTAAAAAACATTAATAATTCCTTTTGATCCACTAATCCCTAATAAACTTTATATATCATAATATTAATCTAATATATTCGGTTTTAAATATTAAAAAGTGACACACAAGGCCCAACTCCACTATCGTAAGAAGGTTAATTATTTACCATGCACTCTATCGCACTTCCTGCATAAAGCCCCATCTCCATTATATCCATGGCAAAGCAGCTCTTCATTAATGGAGAGCATGTAATGGATAAAATTGGCAACTTATTTCCGGCATATTGTTGCATATAGAGCGTCTATTAAAACTACTTCATTATGCAGAAGGAATTTAATAAGCAGGGGGCGATATTATTATCTTATATCTTTTTGTAAATGTTTAAAATAAATAAAAAAACCTTTTTCACGACCGTTAAAAAAAGCAGTTTTTTTAATTGTTAACATGAAGTTAAAGTACTCCATTCTAGAACACTTCATAAAGTGTTAAAAAAGTAACTTTTTTAACACTTTGAAGTTTTTTTACACTTTGAATTAGTGTTTTGTTTCAGTGCCTACTACAATAAACTTAAATATCAATTTATGCAATATAAAAGTAAACGCGATCAACTGAATCAAACAGTCAAGTTATCTTTGATTTGGTCATTATTTCTTTTAGTTCATGTGTCAATAGTATTATATTATAAGTGTGTGGAAATGACTAATCTCAAGTGGGAATATTGTAGGCACGAGGCGTTAGCCGAGTGCGACAAAAACCTCACTGAGTGTAAGAAGGTCGTTTTCAACATCGAGTAACTGTACACTATTTTTTCCTACATGAACCACAAATTAGTCACCAAAAACTAAATTTTAAGCTTAAAGTTTGTCTGTCACAGAAAATAATAAACAATTGAGGAACTTTGCAAACACTAGGGTGATTTTTACATTCTTGCAAATACACTTAGTGTGATATGGTACTTTTTCCTCACTGCTATATTATACTGTTTTGACAATATTTTTGCATCGAAAATCACTCTACCTAGAAGCATTGACATAACTTTTTATCATTTTTTGAATTTGAAACGCTCCTCACTTAATAAAAAATTGTATGGTTTTGTTAGGTAATAACGCTAATAGTTTAATACGGTTTTCTGCTATTATAAGTGTTTTTAAAAATTATCGATTCTTACATATTTTAGACACTCTTCTAAATAAAACGTAAGTGGTGCATATCCAAAATATTCCGTTTTTTAAAATATTAGTAAATAAACTTACGGACCGGGGAGTGAAAAGGGGTGCTGGGTGGGGTAAAATTGGTAAAACGAGTTAATGAAACTGAACATCACATATAAAATTAAGTAAAAATAACAAGTTTTTCCTCCTCATATTTTTTAAGAAAAATATAAAAATATGAAAAACGCTGTAAATGCATAACCCTAAAGTCCTAAGAGTAAGGAAAAAAAACGACTCACCAAACGTCAGTTACCATGCAAAATATGGAAAGCATTTGGCAACGTCGGAAGGGTCTGATTCTATTTATGAATGGATAAAAGAAAGTGGATTCATAAAGTGTGTATTAGCCTTAGGTTTAATTAGGATTAAAGATTTAACTAGCGTTTGAGTACACGAAGAAAGAGAGGAAGGAATTTGATCTATAGGCTTTTTTCTCTGGCGCTTTAGGTCGAACGGTCAAGCGGCAAGGCTGCTCTCTATAAAGTACGTGCTCAAAGGTAGAAGGGAGATTTTAATTTGATCACTTACCTGACAACACTGTGCCAGTCAGTGAAAGTTGTTTTTGTGGTTATGTCTATTTTTGTTTATGTTTTTATTTTTTCGTAAATTTTAATAAATATAAAATAAGATGATTTTCGCTAATTTGGGTTCTACCGTTTAAGGTAAATAAAAAGTTTTTTTACTGTCACTACAATAAATATGTCACTTGCAAAACCAATAGCAGTTTTAGAATGACATCATAATATGTATCACACCAGTGTTGTAAAGTACTTTGCAACACTAGTGCTGTAAGTACTTTGCAACACTAGTGTGATATAACGCATTTTCTATGCATGAAATCAGTGTGCTATTTGCTATTTTCACAAGCCTAATAGTGCTTGATAAAAAAAGACAGATACTGACTGCCTGCTTTTACGAACAAACAGTATGAGACGGCAGGTGTCTGGTAAATATATTATAGTGTCATAGTGATCCTCATATATCTGGTTGCTGGTGTATTATTGTTTATAATGCAAAAAGGTGATGAGCTAGTTTATTTTGAAGTTTTCCTAAAGATACTTCACTATCTAGCAAAAGTTAACCATGTGTTAATTAAAAAACCGATATTGATGCTTACACATTTATCTTTATTTAAAAAAATGTACGCACTTTCTCAGTACTTTTAAAAGTTATAAGAAAAACTGAATGTCATGGTTTTAGCAAAGAAACTTGTTCTAAAAATACGCAAAATTAAAGAAAGTGCGTACATTTTATTAAATAAAGATAAATGTGTAGCATCAATATCGGTTAATTTAAATAACACATGGTTACCTTTGCTAGATACTTCCTATATCTTTAGAAAAACTAAAAATAAACTAGCTCATCACCTTTGTATTATAAACAATAAATACACCAGCAACCAGTTATGTAAGTCACTATGACACTATAACCAACAAACATATTTGACATTTAATGTCAAACGACTTTAGAATTCCTAAACATAAAGCTAAAATACGAACTTTATATATGGTTTGGGGGCTGATCACGAATCTCATATTTGGCGGAAACGTTTGTTCTGATATGCCCATCATCAGACTTTAAATTTAAACATCCTATTTTTACAATATTCTCGTTTTACACACAATTCCTGATTTAAAGCTGTGGGATATAATATTTGATTCCTTTTAAAACCCCGTTTTTTACGTATTTTACATTATTTTTGCACTAAATTGCATAGCTATACTTCGAATCATTTTAATCCCAGTTGTGCCATGAAGCCCTACGTGTGTATGTGTGGTTGCCGCATTATCAAAGAAAAGCCACGCAATTTAATGCAAAAATAATAAAAAACGTAGAAAAACGGGGTTTTAAAAGGTGAGAAATCAAATATTGTGTGACACTTTAGCTTTAAATCGAGAATTGACGTGCAAAAAGAAGGGGGAATATAGTGAAAATAAGCTTAGTTCGAATTTGAACTTTGATGATGAATATCTCGAGAACGAAACGTTTCCGCCAAAGATATCTTTCAGATTCGTGATCAGCGCCCCAAAAACCCCATACACTAAATTTCGTTAAAATCGGAGTGCTGCAGGTTTCAAGAAAATTACCCAAGAAATTGTTGGACATTAGGGAGAAGTATAGGAAATTATAAGGAATCACGGTTATGTACGGGGAATATGGGAAAGTACAGGAGTTACGGGAAAGTATGATAAATAATAATTATTTTTATATATTTAATTAATGTGCTAAAGCACTTTTAATTAAATTAAAACCACAAAATAACCGTATTGGTTTTTAAATGAAAACCAATAATGATATTTATGATTATTAAATTCGGCACTTAAAAACATTTTGCTTGGATAATTTATTATTGTAATAAAATTATTAATAATCTGTTTTCAGTTAATATTGGAAACAATAAATTATGTAAAATAAATTTCCTTTTGGCATGACTAGTTTATATTATTGTAATGCTAGGGGAGCGATACCGAATAACAAATATTTATATAAATTGTTTATTTATATCAAAAACTAGGTCGTATTATTTAATTTTAATTTATTTATATACCATAAGCTACTAAATTGCTAGGGTGTCCCGTAATTAATTGGACATGGGTTAATGTAGGATACCTGACATGAAAATAAAGCGTTTGAGCTCAATATCGCTTAGCAAAATGTTATTGGTTTTCGTTCTACAGGGTGTTAAAACTAATTTTTTACCAAACATTTAGTGAAATATCTCGGAATCCACTGGACAGATTAAAGTGAAATTTGGTGTACTCTTTACTATTTGGGATGACGAACTACGAATATGATATCTATTTTGCCATTACCACTAGATGGCGCCACATACAATAACATTAATTGATTAAAATGGTCATAACTTTTTGACCTCCTGTATGCACATTTGCGAGTGGAAATAATAGAAACAGCATTTAATTTTAGTCAAAAAGAGTATACTTCTTTGATCTCCAAAAGTAGACCGTTTTCGAAATAAACGACTTTTTTATTAAATAACCGTCAGGAATTGTGGCAAAAGATTGTGGAAAGGAGTCAATATCATCAGGGCCCAAAAAGAATCATTATTTGGAGTCAGGCAAAATTTAAATAAAAGAATTAGACAATGTGTCCTAGTGGATGGTGTAACATTTTCAACATTTATTATAATCAATAGCCTTTTCTAACTTTATCGTTGTTAATTAAATTTTAAAGTGTTCGTGCGCAACCTAATAAAAAAGTCGTTTATTGCGACCAACGGTCTACTTTTTGGAGATTAAAGAAGTATACCTTTTTTGACTAAAATTAAATGCTGTTTTATTATTTTTACTCGCAAATGTGCATACAGGGAGGTCAAAAAAGTTATGATCATTTTAATCAATTAATGTTATTGTATGTGGCGCCATCTAGTGGAAATGGCAAAATAGATATCATATTCGTGTTCGTCATCCCAAATAGTAAAAGTACACCAAATTTCACTTTAATCTGTCCAGTGAATTCCGAGATATTTAACTAAATGTTTGGTAAAAATTAGTTTTAACACCTTGTAGAACGAAAACCAATAACATTTTGCTAAGCGATATTGAGCTCAAACGCTTTATTTTCATGTCAAGTGTCCTACATTAACTCTATAATTAATTACAGGAGACCCTCGATCATGGCATTGGAACACAGACCCTTCATAAATCAGGCCTAGCAATCACTTACTTGATAACAATCATAATAACTGGGATGCTCGAGAAGCGAGCTGTTCTATAGAGTGCGTATATATTATTAAATATTGTGTAAACACTTTGTCGTTTCGTTTTCGATACGAAGCGGTTAATTAAAATTAACTGTTCACTGGCTCTCCTTTTGTAAAATAAACAATCACACCAAGCAACCAGTTATTCATGTCACATGACCAAACAGATGTTCATGTCAAAGTTTCGTCCAGTCAAACAGAAAATTGTGATTTAAAAGTTTAAGATAGTAAGTTTTTATTTTTATTAGTTTTATTCCATTTATTTACTGTAACGGTGGCAGATTTGCCACCGAAACGTCGATTTTAATTATCTGTTTACTTGTTTAAATTTTTTTGGTTTTTAAAAATTTTTAATTTTATTCTTGGCGTGTACCCAAAACCCTACCACAAGTTCTTTGGGCAAAATGCAACGATCTAACGGAATATACCTTAGTCGAATAGTTATACGTTTGCAGAGACAGGGTGTCAAAATTAATGTCCATTTTATTGAAGTTATTTTTAAATATGTTTGCTAATATTCGTTTTTTTTTTAAATCTGTATTAAGGGTACATCCAGGGTAGAAAATCGAAGATTGCGCATGTTTTTGTTGTAATATATGATGACATTAAATGTCAAAGTTTTCAGAATTTCCGAATATCTGAGCCAGAAAAATATTGTATTTTAAAACCTAAATAATAGTAAGTTTTTATTTTTATTATTTTTATTCCCTTTGTCTTGACAACGGTGGCAGATTTACCACCGAAACGTCGATTTTTAATTATATTTTTACTTGTTTTAAGCTTTTTGGTTTTTAGAACTTTTAATTTTATTTTTTGGCGTGTACCCAAATAAATACCACCTATTAGGGTTGTATTCCACACAAAACATTTTTTTTATTCCTTCACGCTGTATCTAAATCACCCAGGTTTTTCTTAACGGTCTATACAGAATGCTACATTCCCTTGCGACAAAATACTTAAAAAACTAGAGTAATTTACTTTAGTTAAAAAGTTTATCCTTACAGAGATAGGGTGTCAAAGTTTTTTTTTATCTTTTGACGAACCACGAAAGGCTAAAAGCCTAAATTCTAGCGTACCGTGGGTGTCTTAAGCGAGGTAGAGGCAGTTTGTTGACACGGGACTTAAATACTTGAAGATTTGGGGGAAAGGAAAGACCTCCGCGGGCAGCAGGTTCCACAATCTAGAAACTCTAGGGATAAAAGAACGAACAAAGTGGGAAGTTCAGGGGCCAGTCCAGTTGGACCGTATAGGGATGCATACGCGCGGAACCACGAGTTTCTCTGTTGGGAACCGTGAGTGGAGGAACTATACTGGACAATTCTTCAGAGCAGAAGCCATGGAAGTACCTATAAAAAAGCGATAAATCCCCCACAGCCCGACGATGGGCAAGAGAGGGAAGCCTTTCTGTAAGTGAAGGATCATTAATGAGACGAATAGCTCTTCTTTGAATAGAATCAAGAATGCTTAGGGTTGTGGGGGACGCCATGCCCCAGATATGAGAACAATATTCCAAGGGAGGTCGGATTTGGGACACATATAAAGTGTATAAATTAGAAGCGGAAAAATACTTTTTGGCTCGAAAGAGAAATCCAAGCTTTTTTGAAGCTGCCGTGGCTATAGATACAATGTGTTTATGCCAGTTAAGGTTACTTTCAAATGTGACGCCCACAAGATTGAAGGTGTCTTTGCTCTGTAAAACTTGGCCGCTCATAAGTAGAGGATGAGTATTTGATGACTCTTTTCGCGACAAGGAACATGATTGTGTTTTGGATGCATTAAAATGGACGAGATTTTTGGCGCCCCAATCAATATTAAATTAAGATCCTGCGAAAGAGATATCTGCATCGCTCTGCGTTTGTTTTCCAAGTCAGGTTTAGTGATGGGTTTAGGAACCTGAAAACTGGAGTGAAGGGGTACTATCGTCGGCGAAACTATGAATGGAATTAGTTGTGGACGAGAGAAGGTCGTTGATGTGAAGAAGAAACAATGTTGGTGCCAGAACTGAGCCCTGAGGGACTCCAGCATTTACTTGGTGAAAGCTTGAAGAATGGCCGTCCACAATAACTGATATACGACGATCAGATAGATAACTAGAGAGCCAAGTACAGAGTTTAGTTGAAAGACCATAGGAGGAAGTTTATTAAGAAGTGCGGCATGCCAGACCTGGTCAAAAGCTTTGGATATATCAAGAGCAACGATCTGGGACTCACCTAGAAACTCAAGAGACTTATTCCAGCAGTGTGATACAAAGGAAAGAAGATCTGCTGTAGATCTTTTGTGGCAAAATTCATACTGCCTGTCATGCAATATTTTGTGTTTTTCTAAATACTTAAGAATATGTGAATTAATTAGTTTTTCCATTACTTTACAAAGAACTGAGAGAATTGAAATTGGTCTATAGTTAGATGGAAGAGAGTAAGAGAAGTAAAAAAATCTAGTAAAAACTTTGAAACCTGTATTTCGCAAACGAATAACTATTCAACTGAGGTATATAAATTGCGTTAAATCGGAATATTTGGGCCCAAAAAATTTGTAGTAGTATTTTTGTACAGGCTTTTTAGAGGCACCCTGTATAACCGGCTTTTTATAGAATACCGAGGCCGTTCTTTTGTACTCGTTTAACAATTGAAAGGTATACATTTTTCATCAAAATTTTGGGAAGTCTATTTAACAGGAGCTGACATCTCCCCATATATTTGGCGCAGTCATCGGTCAACCTCAATTTGTCGTTAGTTTATTTTCCCTTTTATTTTTGGGTCGAATGCTGTAATAACCTTTCAATGCAACGCCACACTCTTGTCAATGCTTTATGAAACCATGAAAGGTGATGTTTCGCAGTCTGTTACAATTTCAAACGAGTTCTAAGTTCGGGAATACAATTCGTTCTTAAAAATACATATCTAAGATGATCTTTTTTCTTTAAATTCGAGATATTTTATATTAGTGTTCTACTGGTTTCTAAACTATTTTTTTTTATTGCTTTGGAAACAAATAGAACTGCATGAAAAATGGATTTTTACATTCTTTGTAAACAGTATTTTGTAAGTTGAGTGTCATAAATAAGGTAGAAATTTAGTTGTTATTTTGTTATAACTCTGACTTGTTTTTATTTAGCAGTATTGGAAACTGTAATTAGGGAGCAGTGTTGCAACATGGTTGGTCAGCTGATAACAATGGATATCTTAAGACGCATCCAGACTCTGCACCAATTCGCCAAACATCCATCCAAACTAACCAACATTTTTGCGCGTTTCTTTGACGCATAAAAACCGACAAGCTCTGAATCACCGGCGAATCATTTGCCAAGCCCGATGTGAATTTCGTCCACGTCCGCGCTATGTGAAAACCGTGTCCTCACTTAGTGTTACAAAAACTTGTTGCTGATACATGTTGAAAAAACAAATAACTTGTTACTTTAAAAAATAAAAATAAAAACATGTTAGATAACATTGTTGATAACAGTGTTAAGTAGTAAGGAGGACGCGGAAAGCCGTGTCCTCACTTAGTAACATGTTACAAAACGTGTTTGTGGATACATGTTGAAAAAACAAATAACTTGATACTTAAAAATAATAATAAAAACATGTTAGATAACATTCTTGATAACAGTGTTATGTAGCTAGTGAGGACGCGGAAAGCCGTGTCCTCAGTAACATGTTACAAAACTTGTTGCAGATACATGTTGAAAAAACAAATAACTTGTTACTTAAAAAAAAATAATAAAAACATGTTAGATAACATTGTTGATAACAGTGTTATGTAGCTAGTGAGGACGCGGAAAGCCGTGTCCTCAGTAACATGTTACAAAACTTGTTGCAGATACATGTTGAAAAAACAAATAACTTGTTACTTAAAAAAAATAATAAAAACATGTTAGATAACATTGTTGATAACAGTGTTAAGTAGTAAGTCATTGTTGATAACAGTGTTAAGTAGCAAGTGAGGATGCGAAAAGCCGTTGTCCTCACTTGGTAACATGTTACAAAACTTGTTGCTGATACATGTTGAAAAAACAAATAACTTGTTACTTAAAAAATATAAAACATGTTAGATAACATTGTTGATAACAGTGTTAAGTAGCAAGTGAGGATGCGAAAAGCCGTGTCCTCACTTAGTAACATGTTACAAAACTTGTTGCTGATATAGATGTTGAAAAAACAAATAACTTGTTACTTTTTATAAAATTTTAAAAACATGTTAAATAAAATTGTTAATAACAGTGTTGAGTAGCAAGTGAGGACACGGCTTATTAGTGCTTGTTTTGTTATTGCATTGGTGGTACAATACTTAGGTCTACAAAACTTAAGTTTAGGGGAGCTGTCTGGGAAGCCAATTTTTCAAAAGAGGTCTATACCCTATACGAAAAAAGTTGGCATGGACTTGTATTTTTTAACATAATTTTTTATATTTTACATTTTTGTAAACGCTTGGTATTGAACAAATTTTCAATTATAAACTACAAATAAGTATTAAAAATATTACGAAAGGCTCGCTAAAAGCTTTTATGGAGAAATCAATGGACAATGGAAAACCCGAAAAATTTATTCGCGAAATTTAAACAACACTTAATGTCTCCATACTTTATTAATCATCTGTCAGCCCCAGGGCACAGTAATTGACCCTCCATTTCCTCCATTTTGCTTTTTTTGGGGACTATACAAATGTGCCCCTGATATAAACTTTTGAATCGGTGTTCTCCTAAATGTTTTATGGAGACCGGTTAGAAGGTTGTAAACCATAGGCGCACCAGTCTCTGTGCAAAGAACAGGTAGAAATACACCGAATTGCGTTAAATAAGGATTATAAATTTTATATATATTTTAGTATCTTTCCGTATGTGCAACTGAGTGGTTATAAATTGTTAGAGTATTGTTCAAAGTATTACAGTATTGTAAAAATGGCTTCTCCGCAGAAACGCGCATGTTTCCGGCCATTTAACTGTAAACGAAAAGCAGATTGTTAAAAACGTATTCGATTATACAGGGTGCGGCAGAATGGACTCCCACATTTGGGTAGCAAATAAAAAGTCTACTATAAAATATGAAGCTAAACTTTTATTATTTTCAAAAAGAGCACACTTTAAGGTTTTTTAACTATCGTTTTCAAAATTATATCGTGTAAGTGACGGCCGTTAGCAGCGACACACATGCGAAGGCGTTCCTAGAAGTTCCGCATTACTTTTATCACCATATATTGAGGAATAGCAGGAGTTTCATCTCGGATCGCTGTCTTGATTTAGGAAAGTCAAGAACCAGTTGCCCCTTAAGTTAGCAACCCATTTAAAAATTGTTTTCCGGTCTGGAACAGAGGCATTCGGAGGCAGGAAGCGCGTACAAAATGCTTTTAAGCTGGCTTAAAAAGACATTCAATCCTGGTTGATGCAGCAAAATATTGAACATCCTACAGATAGTGTTAAACTAGAGTTGTTGCAGCTAGTAAAAAGTGAAGTCGCCACAAATAAAGCTAAATACACACGTTTTGTAATTGATGAAATAGCTAAGAAACAAAATATAACTCGTATATCGGCTGCCACCTTATCACTGCGAACTAAACCCCATAGAACTTATATGGGCACAAGTGAAAGGTGAAGTAGCCAGAAATAATACTACGTTTAAACTAGTAGATATAAAAACTATTTCAAATTGCCATATCTAATGCTTCCCCAGAAAAATTGGAAAAATGTGTCGAACATGTATTAGAAGTAGAAAATAAAATGTGGTCTTTGGATATAATAGTAGATACAACTGTTGAACCTCTAATTATACAAGTAGACTCCTATAACTCAAGTAGTGATAGTATGTCAGATATGGAAGAATGTGAATAACTAGATGTAGATTATGTAGCATATTTAATTAGGTAGAGATTATATTTTAAATAATTATTTTTTGACTATGCATTTTTAATGTGTATTAGTTTCTTAGAAAATGGTTATTATTAGCTATAATTATACCAACTGTACAATATTGATATACTATAAATTTTAAAATAATTTTTACACATATAAAAGAAACAAGATTTTCATTTTACCTAAACTGTTTAAAAGGGTAAGTTCCCAAAGATAAACTCAAGCGTTTTATCACATTATTCCCACGTAAATACGGGTAAACATCTGTTATTACTTTGTAATTGACCCAAGAGGTTGACGAATATTAGAGCGGAGTCTGCCGGCCTAAAATTATGATGCCTTATCAGTACATTACAGGTAGAATTGAAGAAAAATATTTATATTCGGACTAACACAGAAAGCGAATTGCCATAAAATTAAATGATTTATTACTATCGCTTGCAACGAAACAGGGTATAACTCACACAATTTTTTACTTAAGGTAATTACAAAATTAGTGGTGACAAACACTTATTCCTGATTTTTCAAAACTCGTAAATCTATGGTTGGATAATTTTGTTTACGTAAAAATATATAAAATATGTCGAACGATAATTCTTATAGTAAATCCAATTTGGAGATTGGTTTTTCCGCGGAATTTTATGGTTCTTCGGTCTATATCAAAACTATACATAAGAATTTTGTTGCTTCTATATATGAGATATATGCATGATCTATAAATAACTTTATGGGGATGTCTGGCCGAAAGTATAAAAACTTGATTGAATTTTCCACAATAAAGATAAAGCACTTTTTGTTACAGGGTTGATTTACATGAAGATGTAATGTTTAAGAAACTTATTTTTGAAATAGTATATTGTACAGGGTCGGCCATATTCGACAATTTTTATAGGTACTTAAATCATGTTTCTGTAGGTTTTACATAAACATTGAACTGCATTTGCAAAAGCTTGAGTTTCAAGCCAATTTACTGGTAAAAACCGCAATTCGCTATCTTGCATCTTTAACTTGCTACAGTCTGTTTTTTTAACTTCTTGCGTGTTCTTTAATCCCTTATAACTTTTTATGTATACAACGTGTCCAAGATAAGGAGGGCCAGTATGGGCATTTTGGAAATGATAAGAGATACGAAGTTGGTTAAATGAGAACAAAGTTGAGGTTTTATGTGCCTAATAATATGCCGTTTAGAAAGTTTTAAAAGTATTTCCGGAGATATCCGGAAAAACCGAAAAATTAGAAATTTGTTTTATATTTTTTCCTGGTCTTATATTAAACCGGATTTAAAAACAAATTTTACCTTTGCATTGCCATTTTTTTGCTCTATCTAATGGTGGTATTTTATTTGAACTGCGACGTTTCATTTTTTGTAGGACCATCATCCACTTTATTTTTTTAAATACGGTCCTGATATTCTAATATCAAAATTTAAAATCCCATTTTAATACAAATTCAATAATGTATCACACATTGGGGTTTAATCCTAATACGGACCTGTATTTTGAGAAATTTGATAAAAATAATTATCTTTACATTTTAAGTTAAGAAATTACTTTAATAAAGCAAGCAGAACATAATGAAAATCCCCTAGCATCACTTACTTATATTTTTAAATACGGTTTTTACATTTTATTATTAAAATTTTAAAGCCAATTTTATTTCAAATCCACTTTATGGTTTAACCGTAATACGGCCCTGTACTTCTTAGAATTTGATAAAAATGGTAAGCTTTACATTTTAAAATAATACATAAATTAAGTAAAAAATAATAACTAAAAATTCTCAAGTAATTAATGCTCATATGATTCACTTATAAAACAACAATTTTTGCACGAAACTTGTTTCCGCTTTTTTTCTATTAAGTAAATCTAAAAAGCAAGCATCTTTAATAATTTTTAACTTTAATTAATTTAAAATATCAGAAAATCCTTAAAAAGTAAATAATTAAGTTGGTAATAGATCATTTGTTTTTCTTAAAATTGATGGTTTAATGGTAAGATCCTAAATCTGCGCAAATGCAAAACAACTTAGAGGAATTTTGCATGATTCCACAATAATGATCATAACGTCATTATCGTCAATGTTAAGAAAAACAAATGATTTATTACCATTTTCGTTATGTTCTACTTGGTTTATTAAAGTAATTTAATAATTTAAAATGTAGAGTTAATTATTTGTATCAAATTTTTAAAATACAGGTCCGTATGAGGCTTAAACCCTAATGTCTCATTATTTAATTTGTATTAAAATGGGCTTTTAAATTTTGATATTTGAATATCAGGACCGTATTTAAAAATAAAGTTAATGATGGTCCTACAAAAACGAAACGTCGCAGTTCAAATAAAATACCACCATTAGATAGAGCAAAAAAATGGCAATGCAAAGGTAAAATTTGTTATTAAATCCGGTTTAAAATAAGACCAGGAAAAAAATAAAACAAATTTCTAATTTTTCGGTTTTTTCCAGATATCTCCGGAAATACTCGAAAATTTAAAACTTTCTAAACGGCATATTATTAGCCATATAAACCTATCGTATCTCTTACCATTTCCAAGATGCCCATACTGGCCCCTCCTTGGACAGGTTGTATACACTATCGGACACAAATATTGCAATAAATTGAAAAATTGTTAAAGTTTTTGTTCTGACGCACCCTGTAATACAAATTTTTATGTTGCCATATATTTTTTAAACTTTTAAAAATATACAGGGTGAGGATGTGCAGGGCTGATGCTTGCCAGGTGATGATTGTCATACTTAGCATGATATGACTCATCACTATACAAATTTCTAGCCTTACAGGCCCAACGTTACTCGAAGGGTTCACTAGCTCTCCCGCTGAAAGGATTGATTTAATGTATTCTTTTATTATACTTTTCACTCGCTTAAAAAGATCTTAAACGCAAATATCTTCAAAACGGTTGCTCAGACGATTCTTACAAGGCATATTTCTTTGTAAAGAAAGAATGGGGGATTTAACGGTTTATTAAAATGGTATATACAGAGTAGCACAAAAAGTTGGGACGAAAAATAGTGTAACTAGCGCCCCCTAGTTTTCTAAATGCCGGGATTTTCTGTGTACCAATAATTACCGGACACCCTGTATATGATATAAAATTAGTATGCAAGTTAACAATAAAGTAGGTAACTTTTTTGTTTCTTTGCTGAGGAATTCTTTTGTAAATACTCTATGGCTGCGCGAATGACTTGTCATTGTCACCCCTGGTTCTTGGCACGGTGCGGACTGCCCCCTTTACGTCGCCACTGGTCAATCTTAATATTTTTGGCTTGGGTTGGGTTACTCTCTGTTAATTGGCGGACACCTGTATATTTTAAAATGTATTAGATAAACATACCCTGTATTAAAAAAAAAAGAAAAACATATTGCTTTATTTTAAAACACTCCTTTTTTTTTTCCGAACTGCCAGCTCAAATATTTCATTTTTTTTAATGTTTAAATTGGATTTACCACTGATACGCTTTCACGTGTAACAATCATGTGTCAGTGTCAGTTCATGATAATTTACCAGTAAGAACATTTTGAAGCGCAAATTCGGTACCCTTTGAAAATAATACAAAAAAACCAAAAAGGCCGCTTGCAATCGGACTATTTTATACAAAGGCGCCGCTATCCTTTACAGCGACGCGCCGATATACTATGGGATAGAAATCCATTATTTTGGCCAAAAAGCAACTTTGAAATTTTAATGGCTCATGCTGTGTATTTCAAAGTAGATACTCCAAACTACATGTACGCAAAATTATAAAAGGATATGACGACTTCTATTGGGGTAATAAGAAACTTGAAAATGTATTTTAAGTAAACATAAATATACAACATTTAATCTACTTAGTTTATTATTAGCCTTGTTTACTAAAAATAGTAAAAGAGTTTAAATAATAAGAGCTATTGTTGTAAGTTTCTGATGCAGTCTCGCGAAGTCTCGCTACTGTTGTCAAAGATTTTTTTACCTTTTTCTTTATCAGTTTTTGTACTTACAATTGCCTTCTCTACTTTTGCTACTTCTGAGTGTAAGGACAGATACAAGATTTTTTTATAATTTACAAGGTTTTCCATTTTAAAATTTAATATGTTTTGTCCTACACTGTATATCCTAAAAGATAAAAGCATTCTGATGAAAGATATGGATTCTACAGAATCTACCCAACAAAAACAGTGTTTTTTATTTATTTTATACGTTAAAAATAAAAAAAGTTGGGAAGATGTATCTCTATTACGCTTCTAAGAATAATTTAAAATTATTTTTCAGATTTGGATGGTCATATTTCCGAAACTAATTGAGATAGACACATCAAATGTAGTATTTTTTGGTGGTGATATAATATTCAGGGTATTCCATTTAAAAAAATCATACCTATTGTCGTACCCTGTATATCATATGAGATAATAATCATCGGATTACTGATTAGAATACTACCGAATTAACCAAACAAGCTGACATTTTAGTTTATTTTGTACAATAAAAAATAATAATGTTAAAGGGGTGTAAATTTATAATAACATATAATAAGTTTTAGGTTTCTAAAAAGCATTTGTAATAATTTATAATATTTTTTCCAGTAAAAAGCACCCCATTTTAAGTTAGATTGGTAAGTTTCAGAATTTTGACCAAAAATTAATTTCTATCCCATAGTGCGATGACCAGCTGCATCAACCGGCATATCATAAAAGAAATATAGCAAAGGCGGCCGCGAAGACAAGCATGCCGGATTTATTTGCTTTGAACTTTTTGTGATTTTTTCTTATCAAAGAGCACCCGAATTTACATTTTTAAACTGTCCTTCTATGCGACGGATGTTACCCACTTGCCTGCCACCACCACCACCACTTGCCTTAGAACGTGGAGGGGTGGGTAAGACTTTGCTTACTTTTGATGACATGAGATTTTTAAAATTTTAAAAAGCTTTTGGTGTATTATCTATTTGAAACTACATTTCGACATTTTGCGCTGAAATTTCCATACTTGATTCTAAGCGAGTACCTAAATGTATTCATTATTTAGCGAAAGAATCACCGAAAATGTGTGTTGTTTTGAAGCAGAGGCGCGAGTCAGGGGGTACTTCAGCCGCTTAACCGCTGGATTAAGCGGAATGTCAAAACTATCAAAATAAAGCCATCCTATTGGTTTAATTTGACAATTTTGACGCTCTGCTTACCCAGTGGCTGAGTACTCTTGAATGCGCCCTGTTGCCATGGATCCAGTTGCCATAGCCTATGTGTGAGACCAATTAAATGCTGCTGCTGACGTAATCCCAATCTAGACCCCCCACCCCACCATGTCATCAAAAATAAGCAAAACCAAGACCCCTCTCCGCCCCCCCTATAGTACTTTACGTAATACTTGAACGGCCCCCTAAGTACTTCTCACATGTTGTTTAAATATTTTAAGCAAGTAGAAAGAGTTTATAGGGATTTTGCCACCGGTAGACTCTGAGTATTTAGGATGAATTTTCGCGGAAACTACTGAACCGGATTTTTTAAAAATAAAGAACATTAAAAATACTCTTTTAAAATCAGGTACCACTTGACTCTTTTCTTTTTGAACTTTTGGCACGTGTTAAGAACGCTTTTTTCTCTACGAGTGTAGTGCAAAAGTCGAGACTAAAAACAACCATTTGATAATATTTATTTTTATCATTAAGTTAGCTCATTGGTAATAACAAGCAATAATCGTTACAAGAACAGCATTTTGCAAATAAAGTCGCAGGAGGGCAAAGTTATTGTGGGTAAGTTGCGGAGTTGGCGATTGCTGTTGAGGTGCAATTGAGTCGGTCGTCGTTACAGGTAACAGAGACACATTGTTGCTTGCTAGAAGACGGTACAATGGGCCTTGAGTACGTTTCTGTTGTGTTCAAGGTAGATGAATTTTGGGGATAATATTTTGTTTAATAAGTCCGTCTGAAACTTGTAGAGCTTTCCTAGGTAGCCTTCTGCAACAGATGATGACTTCCAACCTCCAATTCCTTTAATATTCGTTATGCCTTTACCAGAATTAACTAACATTGTAGCTGAGGAACGGCGAAAGCTATGTCCCGGTAAAAATCTGGGTTTGGAAGACGTAAATAGGCAGCTATTTTAGAGGGCATCTTGCGAAAAATTTATTCCCATGCACTGGACGGCTACAAGCCAATTTTTGTAACTAACAAAATATCTTCTGTGTGGTGTTTCGGGCTTTCGTAAATACTTTCTATGCAAAGCTGAGATATTTTCCATTTTCAATTTCCCGGAAATCACAAAACTTCGGCTAGAATGGTTTGAAGTCTGGAATATTTACAATTAAAAGAATTCGCTTTATCGTCTATATCATCAATGCTAATTTTTATTAATTCTTCTCGACGACACGCACCAGCTAGTCCGAAAATTGTAGCTACCTTCATGCTGGATAGACATCATTTGGAGGATCATTAATAAATTTTGCTATTTCATCTTTCGAGAAAATTTGGCCTTCTTGGGTCTAAATCCCCATTTTGCTTCTTCAGAAATAATATAACTTTAAAATATTTGCTTAAATCCATGTTCTTTTCGATCTCAATTACCATTTTTAACATGGAATACCTGGACCATAAGGTATCGGGCTTACATGTTCTAGCAAGTTCCGCGAAATATGCCATAAAAACTTTTCTCTTTTATCACTACTTTACTGATTTTTTCTGCGAAACATTTTAAGTACCTGATTAAGTGGGAAATTTGCAAGAATTTACTTTTCCGCACTAGTGCGGAAAAAGTGACTACTTTCAAAACTAAATTGCGTACTGGAAAAGTGCTGCTTCCACACGCTAGTAGACAAAATATTTAGTGTCATTATTATAAGATTTTATTACCCAACTACCAGCAATGTTATAAAATCCTAAAGGTAACCAAGAATATTGGGACACGCATCCGAGTAACACGATGAAGACATTTCCAAGGCAATTTCAAGCTCATCCCAGATACATGGCCTTTAGTCTTTGCCTCATCTTTAATAAACCTGGTTTCCTTTATGCACTAGGATTTGCTCTATAATTATAGCTACGTTCAAAATTTCATCGGCGGATATCGCGTTTGACCTCGCAATATATCTCCTGTTTGCCATTTTACATTTTTATTAATTTTATTTGTGGCCTGAGAAATATATTTAGTCCTAAGAAATCTGATTTCTGTAAATGGTACAGCTTACATAATTTAAATACTAACTCAAAACAAACACCAGAAGAACTAAAAAATGAAAAAAAAATTGGGTAATAGGTAGAAAAAATGTTATTAAAATTTGTCTAGCGGTTTCGATATCAGATGAAATTATATATATATCCATGTAATTTTTAATGTCAATTATTGGCTCCCTTAATTATTTTAGAGAAAATTCTATTGAAGTTTATTGAAGAGCATGCAAATTTACGCTCATGGTAAAAATTTTAGATTTTTCGTTTAACCCGTTTGCTAGTTAGATGCCAATATATTTTTAATAATAAATGTGTTGGAAATAAACTTAAGATTTAAGAAAATTTTCAAATATTCCTCCATTGACTGCTAGACAATAACCCAGACGTTCATAAAATTGTCTTCTTACATTGGCTAACTGGTAAATTGAAATTTTATTGCATTCTGCAGAAATAGCATTTTTAACTCATTTAGATTAGAATAATTTTTATCATTGTATATCAAAATGACAACGTTATGTCACGCTAACTGGTATTTTTATTGTTGTTCATAAATATGAGGCGATAATAATGTAACAATTTTTAAAAATATATCAGCATCTAACTAGCAAACGGTTTAACTGAAAAAATCTAAAGTTTTTACCATGGACGTAGATTTGCATGCTCTTCAATAAACTTCAATATGCAATTTTTCTCTAAAATAATTAGGGGAGCCAATAATTGACCTCATGTAAAATTACATGGGATTTCCTATGTCCCGCCCGGCGAACGGTATACGTTTTTCTTTAATAACACGGACTTTGTCAATTTTGAACGCAGCTAATTCAAACAAACCTCCGCCAGTTCATCGCATCAAGGTGTATGTGTGTGCACATCTATTTAGATACCAATTTGCATTTATGCTAGAGCGACGCGTCCTAACTGGATGAATTAAAATATAAGTGTTCGTTAAGGCTTATAATTACGACTTCCTTTCTCTCGAAAGATGATGCATTATGGCAGGCTGAGGGTAATTGGCAAAAAAATAGGGGTATCTAACTATATTTAATTAAGAAAACTTGTATATTATGTTAATTAGCAAGGATTTCTTGCAAATTGGGTAAAGAACTTGGTAAAGATGGGTCCACATTTAATTCATTCTGATAGCGATGCAGCCAAGTACACAAAAAATGATAAAGTAAAGAAACCCTTTTGTGAACAATGATTTATTGCAGCAAAAAATATTTAACCCGACGAGTTTCTAGTACCACGCCACGTGCCACCGGTTTTATAGTAGGCAGAGGTGAAATAAGAGAATGTTTTTAAGTAGGTGATACGTGTTTTAGCAATGTATTTTTTATTATTTATCTAAAAATATGTAATCAGGCTCTGTCCGAGGCTATGTGCATTTAAAAGGTTTGTTTACTTTATCATTTTTTGTGTACTTGGCGGCATCGCTTTCAGAATGAATTAAATATGGGCCCATCTATACCAAGCAAAGCGTCGATGCAACAACAAGCAGGTTTTCTTTAAATGATTTCAAGGTCAAATAATCAAAATTCATTGAAAATAGACCAAAAAGTGGTATTTTTATGTTTTTGGGGTGGCCTAATTTAAATCCGGGAGTCAATTTGACTACGGATTCGGATTTAACGACCCAAAAGATACAAAGATATTATGTTTTTGGTGCATTTACGATAACTTCTGTTAATTTGACGTTGATCTCAACTTATAGGGTCAATTTTACCATGGATTTGGATTCAGCGACCTCGAAAACATAAATATACCATAATTGTGGTCTATTTTCAATAAAATTTAATGATTTAACCTTAAAATGACCCTTACCATGACCTGATGGAATCAAACTGACCCAGGATTTCGATTTAGCGATTTTGAAAACATAAAAATATCACGATTGTGGTCATTTTTCGATGAATTTTGATGATCTGACTTTGAAAATACCTCGACCCTGATCTGATGGGGTCAAATCTACTCCAGATTCGGATTCATCAACCCCAAAAACAAAAAGGTACCATGGTCTGGTCTTTCGGACCTTTATACTTTTTTACTTGTTGGGCTGTGATTGACCTTAAAATGACCTTGACACTGACCTGATAGTGTCAAACCGACCCCACATTCGTGTTAAGCGACCCAAAAACATAAAGATATCATGGTCTAGTCTTTCGGACCACTAACTTTTATTTTTTACGGGCTGTATTATTGAATCACCCGGGGTGTTTTCCGGCCAAAGCACTAATGCTTATTAGCTATCTACTCCACTAATAACACAATTTTTCAATTCTTTCAGAGAAAAACAAACAAGAGTAATTATTTAAGTTGTCCCTTAAGAGCGGTGTCTCTATCTTCTGCAAATGCCATTTATCAGAAACCGGATGTCGAAATAAAACAAATGACCGGCCCACCGCGTTCAGCAATTAGCGACGTTTGTCTTTTCTTGTCTACTATGCCGACGTATGTCTTATTTACGCAGTGGCGTGGCTAATTGAAGGGTCCAATGCAAGAACCGGCCAACTCCAATTTTTAGAAACATTTAGTTAACATCGTGTTGTTACTCAGTATAAAATTATCTTTCGACCTGTGCAAGAACAGGATACACAGCTTTATTGCTCATTTTTAAAGTTACAGGTCCCCTTCTTGCACAGATCCAAAGATAATTTAATAAATAAGTGAAAACGTGATGGTAACTAACTTTTCCTACGACCACTTGTAAAAATAGCAAATAGCAATAGCAAGAGCAATACTAAACAAAAATGTTTTTAATTATATTATGTTATTCAGTAGACCATTCAAGAAACAAAATTAAGTTTCTCACATTTTTGATATCTTCTTCATTTTTAAGTTATTTTTTGTTCAAAAAACTAAGTAAAGGTAGCTAAGTAAAGTAAAGCTAAGTAAAAAAGTAAAAAAAAACATGACTCAGTTCTAAGTATGTAGTACGTCAGTTGTGTTCTGTATTAGCAGAATTTCGTAAGTTTGTAAACTTTAAAGAAAAATTTGTGGCCTATAAAAGCCCGGATACACGGTCGGTGGTTAGCCAAACTTGGCCTGCCATCTTGCAAACCACAGATCCTATGACATAGCCGTCTGTACTGCTCTGCCGATGGCCGGTCTTCGTCCGAGGTCGACAAGCCTGAATTTTCTAAAATTTGGTGCGACCATAGATAACCTACATTTAGATTCGCAGTGGCAAGAAGCATTTTTCGGATTTTTACGACCTCGCGCAGTAAACAAATGAATGGGTGGACGAACATGCGTACTTAAAAGCCGTGGCTAAATATAAACACCGGCACCCCGTACCCTCCGTCCCCGGTCTGACCGTGACGCTCATTAGCCACCGTACTTCGAACAGAAAACCAGGACGCCGTCAACAAATTCTTTCCGATAATGCGGATAGTTTGTTTGGCGCCAGGTGCGTTTACCCTCAACTGGCTTTGCACAAAACCGGTTTTTGCGCCCATGAAATGTAACTTTTGTTTCTCGCAGGTTATAACATTGGCAATCCATCGAGATCAGTGGATCCGACGTTTGAGAAATCACAGATCGTATAACATGCGCGTCTGCAACGCTCTGGCATCCGACGTCTGTGAAATGTTCTTTTCCATCGCTTTTCTGTAAAAATTCGGGTTTTGATGTCAGGGAAGCAATTAAAAAATGATTTTTGGATGGGCATTCAGTCTTTTAAACTGTATTAAAATCGTTTAACAAAAAGTGGTACTTTATAATATTTTTGGGCTTTTTCAATCGATGATAAATTTTTAAATAATTGTTGATTTTAGGTATAGACCGTGGCACATAAAATATAGTAAGAAGTTAAGAAAAAACCTAATAAAAACTAGGCGTTTTTATCCAAAAATTTATTGTTGATAATCGTCATTTATTTTTGGGCCACCCTGTATATATCAAATTTTCATGAAAAACACTAGCATAGAACGTAAGCTTTATAGCCTTGGTCAACTGAGGAATCTTGGATCTTGTATTTGGACGAGTCGAATTAAAATAGTTTACCGACGTTTAGCCACCGATTGCACGAGGCATCTTTAGGGGTCTGTACTCTGCGAGAATGAAACAAAAACTAAATTTAGTGTTCTTAACTGAACATGAACAATTTCAAAAATATGTTTACATTATTTGCCAAGTTTATAGTTTTTTCCTCTAGACTAAAGAATTTTAAAATTTAAAATGGAATACCATAATATTTATTATTATAATTAATTGCCTTTAATAACTTTAATATGATCTGTTATTATTGTTTTTTCACTCCTGTCAATTTCGGAATCATGCTTTTGTCAAAATTAATACAAAAACGAATGGGTATTGTCAATTAGCTCAAAAATGATCCAACCAAAATTCGTCAAAATTAGTACAGGGAAGTAACTGGACATTCCAAATTCAGAAATTGCCTTTGCGATGTTTTACATTTGAAGTTTTTAATTCCCATTTTTTAACTTTTTATTAAGAATATGGAAAACATCAGAAAAATGCAATTTCTAAATTTAGAATGTCCAGTTACTTCCTGTACTAATTTTAATAAATTTCGGTTGGATCGTTTTGTTGACCATACTTAGTATTTATTTTACGAAAAGCATAATGCTATATCTCCGAAATAGACAGAAGCAAAAAAACGATAAAATCAGGATACGATAAAGTTGATACAGGCAATTGATTACAATAATGAAAAATACGGTATTCTATTTAAAATTTTAAAATTCCTTTATCCAAGAGAAAACTATAAACTTGGCAACCTCGAAAATATAATATTTAAAACCTTCATGTTTACTAACTAAGGGTACGTTGTAAAAATCAAATCCGATTGAACGGATGGCATTGAACCCAATACTGTGCCCTTCGTCCTAGAATTTATCGGATGCAGATAATACGGTTCCAAATTCTTTTAAATTTGACAAAGAACAGTATATACAATGACAAAGAGAGCAAACAAACAAAAATAAACTTCTAACCTTACTTTTGTGGTATTTTTTTAATTATTTTTATTTAATTTTAGAAAATAAATACTAACGCAAACCATTAAAGAAACACTATCACAATATTTTAGCAAATAATTAAGCTTATTTTATTTCCCATTATTTCGTTTAGACAATCATCGGCTGTTATACTGAACTGTCATTTTTCAAACCTTTTCCAAAACCGTGAAGATCGTACAAATATAACCTTCGATCGGAGTGAACTCAATTTAAATCTCTTAAAAACAGGATTGAATTATGGCGTTCAATCCAATCCCTACTTAATCTAAATCGTATTAATCGCAATTTTTTGTCGGATTAAGTTTTATCCGATCGGTCGAATCGGGTTCATATAACGATGTACTGCTGTAATATAGTCACTGACTAAGAGTACATCGTTATACTAAATCCGATTCAACCGATCGAATAAAACTTAATCCGACAAAAAATTGCGATATACACGTTTCAGATTGAGTGAGGAATTGGATTGAACGCCATAAGTCAATCCATCCGATAAATTCTAGGACGAAGGTCACGGTATTAGGTTCAATGCGATCCGTCTAATCGGATTCGATTTTTACGACGTACCCTTAGTCATTTACCCCTTCGCACAAAACTTGGTTCATTTATATTTGACGGTTGTTAAGATAATCCACCGTTTTGTTTTTTTCCTATTAACTCTGTATACATGTACGAGGGCGGTCCGATAAGTACTTAGCCTTACCGCCGGATGGCGCTACTATCGCAAGAGAAATTTACTATCGTATAGAACATTCTCGTAGACGGCTATTGTCAAAATTTCAGTCGAATCGGACTTGTTGTTTTGTTTTGACAGCGTGTGGAAGCAGACGTGTGCGCGGATTTAAAAAAATGGAAAAAGAACAATATCGGTCGGTGATTCGATTCTTGTTTTTGAAAGGAAATCGCGCAGTGAAATCAAAGAACGCTTAGATGCTGTGTACGGTGACTCTTCTCCTTCGATGACGACCGTCAAAAATTGGTTTAACGAGTTTCAACGTGGCCGCATGTCGGTTTTTGATGAGCCACGCCCAATTGCTCCGAAAACGGCTACCACGGAGGATATTGTGACGAAAATCCACGATCTCGTATTGGCAGACCGTCGAAAGGTGCGCAAGATTGCTGAGACAGTAGGCACCTCAAAAGACCGCGTGGGTCATATCCTGCATGAAATTTTGGGCATGAGAAAGCTGTCGGCGCGATGGGTGCCGCGTTTGCTCACTCCGGATAACAAGCGCAACCGTGAGACAACTTCAGAGCAGTGTTTGACGCTTTTTAAACGCAATCCGAAGGAGTTTCTGCGTCGTTTCGTGACCGTCGACGAAACGTGGTTCACTGGTACATACTAGAGACCAAGGAACAGTCGAAACAGTAGACTTTACCCGGCGAACGTGCTCCGAAGAAGGCGAAGACTGTCCCATCGGCCGGAAAGGTGATGGCCACGGTTTTCTGGGATTTACAAGGTGTGATCTACATCGACTACCTGGAGAAGGGCAAAACGGTCACAAGGCTCTACTATGCCGAATTATTGGCCGATTCGACGCCGAATTGAAGAAAAACGACCCCATTTGGCAAAAAAAATAGTGCTTTTCCATCATGATAACGCACCGGCTCACACCTCCGCCATCGCCACGGCCAAATTGGTCGAATTGGGCTACGAACTCCTGCCTCATCCACCGTATTCTCCCGATTTGGCCCCGTGCGACTTCTTTTTATTTCCAAACTTGAAAAACTCACTCGCCGGGCAGAGATTTGAGTCGAATGAGGAGGTCATGGCTGCCACGGAAGCCTACTTTGCAGACCTTAAGAAAACTTATTTTACAGACGGGTTAAAAAGTTGGAGCATCGCTGGGCCAAGTGTATCGAGGTAAAAGGAGACTATGTTGAGAAATAAATCGCCACTTTTCCAAAATTTTCGTTTTTCTTTTGTAGGCTAGGTACTTATCGGACCGCCCTCGTATATGGAAATTTGTCATACACGATATACCACGAAAATTTGCCGCTTGATAATTAGAGAAACACTTAAAACATATTATAATAAATACATTCATGGACTAATTGTCCACGCTACTGGGTCTCGAGTTTGAATTATTTCACCGTCGGCATATCGGTATTTAATTACTTATTTTACCTCTGCTGAGAACCAGGTGCAGATACGCTTATTCCGAGGAGGAAATGCACTTTTTGTTTTTGTTACGTTAATAATTACCACATAACCGCATGTGCTGTGCGTTTGGAACAGGGGCACTAATATTTGCAATAAAATTTTGCGAAATATACCGGGTAATACAGGATTTTGTTACCACACTTCCCTTCCTCTTCCATTTTGTTACAGGGTTTAAGAGGGACTAATAAAAAATTAGTATTAATATTATAGCTTAAATTGATTTCTTTTTGTCAAGTGTCTACTTTTTTTCTATATTTTAATTTGTCATAAAATTATCGGGAGTAATTATACAAGTTCATTAATATGATCGATAATTTTGCTTGAAAGCGTATTGCCTTAAAACTACTAGAGTTCATTTTTATATTTTGGCGAAAGATCCCGACTTCTAAGGAGGAGGGCTCTTCCGCCAAAATGTTAAAATAAACGAGAGAAGTTTTTAAAAGGCAATACACTTGAAAGCTAAATTATCTGATTATTTTGATGCACAAGTTTAATTTAGGGAAAAAATTACCCGAAGAAAATGAAACTATCAAATGAAGAAATAATAACTTTCTAAACAATTAATTTAACAATAAAACAAAACCCAATCTTAAATTGTTTTTTCATAAATGTTTGCAAAATTTAGGAGATGCCCAACTGACATATTAAATAAATAACCCTGTTGTAAGGATGTGGTTGTCAAATTCAACAATTTAAAACATGACAGTGAAATTTTTAATTTCTACTATGCAATCATCGCTGTAATCTAGCGATAATTGCATAGTGCGACAAAAATAGGTGAGTGTAATTTTCACCATTATTTCTGCTTTGAATATGAGTCATTCCACGCAAAATGGTAAAAATGACTAAAATTTTAAAAGGGCCATCATATCAACGAAAATAATAGCACACACTTCAAACTTGGCAGTTGTAATCAGTGTCGAGAAACCTTTAAAATAAGGTTTCACTCGACCCCTCTTTCTGTTTAGGATTTTGGGTGTGACTCTCACCCCTACTAGAAGGTTACAGTTCAGGGGGTGAAAGTGACAAAAAATGTTTTCCCCTAAAATCAAGAATTCGCATGTCAGAGCCTTTTTCCTCTTATGACCTGGAGTGCCCAAAAAATTAGCTCCGATTCGTTTTCAAATGGTATTTATTTTATATTTTTTTCTTATTTATTCTTAAAAATATTTATTTTTTCTTATTTATTCTTAAAAATTAATAGTTAAACACATGAAAAATAATGTTTCTAAGATTAAAATAATATAAAAGTGTTCTTATTGTACTTGTCCCAACAGTCACAAATGCTTGTACCCACCAGTCACAAAAAAAAATAATAAAAATTATTTCTTCTACGTAGATAATCAGTCTAATTCTTAATTATAATATAAAATGTATGTGGGTTAAATTTTATATTGAAAAGAAACTATTTCTTAAAATTTCAGTAGCCGAACTGAAATTCGACTTTAAGAATGCCGCGCTAAGAGAGGAGGATTTTTTGATGTCCCACCAGTCACACTCAGTCAAGTGATAATTTCAAGAAACGTAGAAAGTAATCGAGGTTTCTCACAAAGGATGTTGTTAATTAGCTATAATTTTATATTAAAAGATACATTTTATTACAAGTATAAGTTTTAATCACATTATAATTATATTTAGTAAAATTCCAGAGTCAAATGTCCCAACAGTCACTATGGAATGCCCCATATATTTCGTTGCTAAGTAGGCAATGGAAATAAAAGAATAAGCCCCACCTGCTGACCAAAACGTAAAATTTTGAGATTTGTGAAACATCTCCAAATTAATCAAGAACTGGTCATAAATGCTCACTAATGTGACAAATTGGTCATCCAAATACCAACTTTTATAGTGTGTTTAAAATATTAAGGTCATCGAAACATTTTTAGCGCCTCAAATTAATAACACATGGCTCAATAAAACAGGATGCAATTGGTCACCAAATGGTCAACACTGGTCAGTATGATTAATTAATTGGTCAGCAAGGTTAAAGGAGTTTTCTATTAAATAAAGACATTTAGAACGATAAAATTTTGTGAGCGGCTCCAAATATTTAAATTTTAAATTCCAAAAACAAATTCTGAAAGCTAGTAACAATTAGAGAATAGGTCATAGATATTTAAAATTTGTTTGAAGATACTGAAATAAATATAAAGAGTTTTATTTTTTACCCATCTATTATTGATCTGTAATACCTTAGAAAGAACGTCTGCCGCCCCCGTAAAAATGCCGCCATAGGCTTCAGCCTACTCAGCCTTTTGGTAAAGGCGCCACTGTCTCTCACAATAAAGATCAAGTTTATACAAACATATGTATTAAAATAAACTCAATAACTTAGCAGTTCCTGAAAATATGCCATTAAAATGGTTTCGGTTATTTGAAGAATTGCGTTCGCATCTTTCCAAATACCAAATATGCCATACTCCCGATCTTACTGTTGCCTTGATCTAACTGGCAAAAGATTTTCGGTCGCTTTTATGGCCTTTTCTCTTATATTTTGTGGAATTTCTTCCATTTTGAGCAAATCGTTAAATAAAAAATGCCAACTGACTAACTGATAGAAACATCAAAGTCAAACTTAACACCAGTCATTATCTACTTACGTATACAGGTACATGTGCAACTTATTTTTATATTGCGAATAAATAATGTAATTAGTCATTGAAAAACTCTTTTTGGGTAAAACATAAAGCATTGTATGCACCACGGACTTTAATGGACTATAATGCCCATCAGGTCCTAGTAACGCCCTTGATACATAAATAGCTATAAAATTTCAAGATTACTACTTGCTGCACAAATATATGTAGCATCTCAACATTAACATTTAGTGGTTGTTTCATGCTGTAACAACTGGTCACGAAGTGGTCACGATTGGTCGTTAAGTCACAGATATTGGTCAGCAGTAAAATAGAATAAGGAGAAAGATATTTCAGATACAGAGGGGTGATTTTATACTGATTTAAAAAAACCTTACTGCTTGTAATTTTCTCCAATGCATGGTCGAATCCTCTTTCATTCTTTCATTTTTGTAGAATGATTTCGACTGCTTGTTAATATTACTTTTTCGTGAAGTATTAGTTTATGAACCTAAAATTGCTTAGTTTTTTACACTGCCGACAGGGGTTTCGACATTTTTGCTTTTTAATGAATTTTTGGAGTTTTTTGTTATCGCCTAAACCCATCACTAAACGTGACTTGGAAAACAAACGCAGAGCGATGCAGATATCCCTTTCGCAGGATCTTAATTTAATATTGGATTGAGGCGCCAAATATCTCGTCCATTTTAATGCATCCAAAACACAATCATGTTCCTTGTCGCGAAAAGAGTCATCAAATACTCATCCTCTACTTATGAGCGGCCGAGTTTTACAGAGCAAAGACACCTTCAATCTTGTGGGCGTCACATTTGAATGTAACCTTAACTGGCATAAACACATTGTATCTATAGCCACGGCAGCCTCAAAAAGCTTGGATTTCTGTTTCGAGCCAAAAAGTATTTTTAATTTATACACTTTATATGTGTCCCAAGTCCGACCTCCCTTGGAATATTGTTCTCATATCTGGGGCATGGCGTCCCCACAACCCTAAGTATTCTTGATTCTATTCAAAGAGGAGCTATTCGTCTCATTAATGATCCTTTAGTTACAGAAAGGCTTCCCTCTCTTACCCATCGTCGGGCTGTGGGGGATTTATCGCTTTTATAGGTACTTCCATGGCTTCTACTCTGAAGAATTTTCCAGTATAGTTCCTCCACTCACGGTTCCAAACAGAGAAACTCGTGGTTCCGCGCGTATGCATCCCTATACGGTCCAACTGGACAGGCCCCGAACTTCCCACTTTGTTCGTTCTTTTATCTCTAGAGTTTTTAGAATGTGGAACCTGCTACCCGCAGAGGTCTTTCCTTCCCCTCCAAATCTTCAAGTATTTAAGTCCTGTGTCAACAAACCCTCTCTTACCTCGCTTAAGACACCCACGGTAACGTTACTAAATATTAAAGCCTAAATAGGCTTTTAGCCTTCGTGGTTTGTCCAAAGATAAAAAAAATCGCCTACACCGTACTAATGAAAACTACAATAGTTCAAAACCGGTCTGCGGTTGTTGATCTCAATTAGCTCTAAAGAAGCTAACTGAAATCACCATACTTACTTCTAGTGTAAAATCTGCATCTCCAAATCGGAGAGTGTTCGATAAATGCAATCTTGCAGTGCAAGGAAATTGCAAGCAGTAAAGCTGTTTTTAAAGTTTTAAAGTTTTCTTGCATAAAAGTGTTCTTGTTGCAATCAAAGTCAGTCTATATAGGGTCGCGACATTTGGCCATATTGCTTTGACGTGTTATGACGTCACATCTCCTATTTTTCGGCCATGTTGTTCAGTGCCGGAGATATACAGTTTATTGTATTAGTAGAACAATCGTTTACATAACAATTTTTAAGTATTATTAAGTTGTAAATTCTTTTACTTTAAATAAAAAACATTTGGAATTACATCTTTCAACCAATATCACTTCCAAAACAATGAAAAATAAAATGCGCAAATTCTAGACGCCACTGGATTGATCATCAGCTTTGATTTTACCCAGTCTTGCCAACTTTTCTCCGTGGAGTGCCTTTCCTTGCGTCCCCGACCTCGAACCGCCTAAAAGTTGAGGATGTGTGTCGCAACCTTATAAATATAAACTAACTTTGGTTGCAATTTTTCGATCTGCACACGCGCACTTTGCAGCAATTTTTTGAAAGAGAAAGTACGCGTGCGCAGATCGAAAAGTTGCAACAAGAAAAATTGCAGGCAAGAAAAATTTTTAAACTGTAAAAACTGTATAAGGAATTGTTTCCTCTTTTATTTTTGTAGAATAAACAAGACTGATTCAAAAATGGTGGTATCTGATTGGCCTATTTTAAAATGAGGAAAATAATACATTGAAATAAAAACGATCTTTTTACCAAGGCTTACTACTTTTTATTATAAAATCAATGTATGATGTATTGATAAAAATCGTTTAATCATAGCTTAACGCGAAACACTCGGAAAAACCCTGGTTTTCCAACGGAAAACACTAAAACGAGCGTTTTTGTGTGTAATTGGACAAATTCCGATGTAACAATCGTATTAAGGGCGTTTCGTTCCCGATCGCTCCGATCCCCTATTTCGCAGGAATTCCGATTGTGCTGCCCCAATAAACGCTTTTTCTATATGGGGATATCCCTTCAAAAACTAATTCTCTTAATACCTTTACTCGAAGCTTTTGTCTTTAAGCCGGTTTAAGTTTTTTCGATTTAATTGAAATAACGAAAGTATTACAAAGTTAATAGTTTGCCAACAATTTTAAAAACGTGTTCTTTATTTTTATTAACATACTGGGTAACAAAGATATTATCCTTATTATTTAAATATTTTTTTTTTATTATGAATATAAGGTGTCCGAGAATATGTGGAAAATCTCTCAGATTCATATAGAGTAGACCCTCTAAACTGCTACCAAAATATCTTATTTAGTAGCTCGGTTACAATCGTTATTTGAAGTATAAGTCTTACAGAGATTATCGCTTTAATATTCTACCCAGCAGCGGGACTCCGTGCTCTATAGAATTCTACACCTCGCTTTCTATCGTGAGATATCTACTCGAGAAGTCGATAATTGTACTTTTGATACTTTGTGTCACAATAGAACTAAACATCGGAAATGTTCGTAAAATGTCTATATGTGTACTAATGCTTCTCTGTTTAACTGTGCAAGATAAAAAAAGGACACACATACAGCTATTGGGAATTAGATTTACCGAATAGCATTATTGAGAAATTGAGTTTTTAATTATTGTTTTTACCACGGAACAAAAAAGGGTTAGGTTTTTAATCGATTTTTATTCAATTTTATTCTCTTTTACACTTGGAGTCAATTTTGCACTATGGCATGAGCACTTATTATGTCTATTGGATACTCCTCCTTTTATGAAATTAAATTTTTCTGGAAGAATAATTTAACCTTTTTTTCAAATAAATACCTATCAATGTTCCCAACTAATTAATTTAAATGAGTAAAGCAAAAATATGTGACCAATTTATCTAAACTAAAAAATTTAATTAAAAATTTGTATTAAAAACTAATTAACTTTATACAATTGTGAATCTTTGCAAAAATCAAGGTCACATTAGTTGGACAGTAAACACATGGCTAGAACTAAAATTATATTTTTTCTATCATTGTAAAAAACAATAAAATATATTTTTTCATTCTAATAACACAAAACAACCAAATAAATAAATAAATCATAGCAAACTAACACCTAAATTTATTTTAGGGTTATGTACGACTTTTTTAAACTTTTGGTAGAATTCGACACGTTTGGAGACCTCGCTGATGGGCGACCAATTTGATCGACTTCAAGCGTGTTTTCCTTGAACACAGAGTGCGAGTGAGGTAGAATGAAGTCGATTTCTTGTCTCTCCGCGATCTTCAAGTTGTGCGGTCACGTTTCGTAGGAGGCTACATAGCGTCCCCAGGTAGGCAGCTGAAGGAGTTGTACGGGCGTTTCTGTGCCCTTGGGGGTCGAGAATAGACTCACGCTCAATTGATAGCATCTTACTACTGGAACTAAGCGCTGTGAGTGAAGATTCCTAAAAACCCGATGTTTTTATGTTAGCACGGTATGCACGTGTTTTCGTAACGGCCGAGGACGGTGGCACCCTCTACTGGAGGGTCAGACAGTGGAAGGTTATGCACAATAACAGTAGCAGTGTTTTGGATTGACGAGCTACAATTTATGCATTGAGATTGATTATTACTTCTTATCGCACCAAAAGTAAACATTTGAACAACTTGAACCGGAATTTCTGGTAGCGTGAAAGCTCGACCATCCAGATTTTTTTCCGCGTGGCGAAGCCCGCCGGGAAAGCATAGTCCGAAAATAGAGAGAGCTGGGTATTCGGCCCTGTGCAACGGGACCAACAGCAGAGAAAGCAAAAGCAAAGCAAGTCGGATTTTGTGGGACACGCCACAGTACACGAGTCCCGCTGCTGGAGTCTTAAAATTGTAGAGGTTTACATTTATTTGGTATTTCCCAAACATTTATTACTGCTCCTGGTATAATACAAATTAAAGTTGATTTAGTGACGAGTTTATAAATTTATTTTTGTATAAAACTTTTTAAAAGAGGCGTTTAGTTACCAAACAAAACGTAATTTCCTAAAGAGAAATTTTTTTTTGCAGCATTTATTTTTTTTCCTAGTGGTCTGTGTGTGTTGCAAAGATGGAACCTCCTAAGGGTGTATAGTAACATAAAACCGGGTTTCATTCAAAAGTAGGGATCTATTTATCTGCCTCATCTAACTAACAATAATAAACCAAATCTTATTTCGTCTAGTTTTTGAGTTGGAATTGATGCATTTTTCTGGAACCAAGTTAGGACGCTAATACATCTTGTAGCTATGTTTTGACAGACCCGAAGTTACTTTTTAAAAAAGAACAAATTGGAAACGTGTGGAATCAGTGTGAAAAATATTTACTGTGGGCTCGTCACGTAAATTTTCAGGATGTTGAATACTTTCTGTTTCCACTAATAAATAAAGTATTTTCTTTCCAAATATGTGTTGATTTTTTGTGGTGGTTTAATTTTTCCATTTTTTTTTACTTAGACACCCTGTATCTCTGCAGACGATCGCAGACCTTCCTGACTTTTGGCCCGCGGAATTTGTGGTAGCATTTTTTATAGAGTTCTCTTGTAAAAAATCCGGGTGGCCCAGATAAAGCGTGATGGGATCTATTTTTGTATGGTATAAAATGTTTAATCTGAATAACTCATAAAACCGTTGTCGGTTTCGATATTTAAAAGTGAGCATACCATTTTTAGACAAAAATTATAGGAGAAAATATTTTTAATTAAAGTCATAATATACCGAGACAACTCTAAGAAGTTGTTGGTATTTTTAAAAAAAAAAAGAATGCAAAGTACTGCAGGTGGTTCCCTCTAGATTGTATGGTGGAGAAGGAAATATGGGCAGCTTTCGATTCCCAACCTAAAAAAACCTTCCAATATCAAATTTGGTTAAAAAAGGTTTAATGTTAAAGAGAATATTTAAAAAAAAATAACCAAAATAAAATTAAAACTTTCTGAGACCCCTGTATCTCCCAAACGGTCAACTTCTGGACTAAGATAAATTGCGTTAGATCGTTATATTTTTGGCACGAAGGAATCTAGTGGTAGCTTTTTGCAAACACACACTCTTTAGTAGACACTCTGTATATTGGGTTTAATAATAAGAAAGTTAAAGTGAAAAAATATGTTTAATATAGCTTCGATAATTTTACTACGTTTTGAATATTGTAGATCCAAACTCAATGATTCTAGGATGCTTCCTTTGGCACAGAACTACTTTTATCAGATATTAGTTTTTATGGTCTGTGGTAAGATGGCAAAACCAGTTATGTCATTTTTTGTAAAATAGGAGATATAGTATTTTTAACCTTGGTACGTCCCTGAAAAATCACAAATTTTAGCAAAATATTTAAATTTTGCAACTAATTGTTTTCCTTACTGTTGGAAAATTTAAATTGGGTTTCATTCAAAAATAAGGATATTCATCTGCCTCATCTAACTAACAATAATGAACCAAATATTATTTCGCTCGGCTCTTTAGTTGGAATTGATGCACTTTCTGGAACCAAGTCTTAATTTTAGTAAAATATTTAAGTTTTCCAACTTAGGATGAAACAATTAGTTGCAAAATTTAAATATTTTACTAAAACTATGATTTTGCAGGACGTACCAAAGTTAAAAATAGCGCTCCTCCTTATTTTACAAAAAATCACATAACTGGTTTTGCCATCTTACCACAGATGTGTTACCCAAAGGATACTGCCTAAACTACTTTGAATTTAATACGGCTAAACTTTTGATGTCATCCTGTATGTACCATCTAAGTAAAACATTAAGCTTTCTTATACTTTCTACTCAAAAAAGATATACTTTGTAAGAATCGCTCTAAGCAACTATTTTCGAGATGTATTCGTTTAAGTTGTTTAGTGCCACCAAAAAACACCTTTAATTACAACGTAAAAAGTTTTCCTTTTGAAACATTTGTATCTTAAAAAGTTAAGCCATTTAGTGCATAGATTTATATGAACTTTTTTTATTTATATCAAATAAGGATTCATACCTTTAATGATTAACATACATCAACAATAGGTTGTTAAAGGCCCTGTATGGCTTAGGAGTGATTTTTTTTATATCCAGTTGTCAATTTTTATCACGTTTACCTTTTTTAGGACAATATGTTAAAGGATATTTTTTTAATTTAAAAATGAAACAGAGTGGTTCAAAAAAATGCCTTCATGATACAGCTGGAGGCACCTTTTAGAGTTTACAATCAAATTAATAGCAGATTCTAATTTGTGCTCTTAAAACCCCCTCTAGCCGAATATTGTGACAATACACCCATTATAAATTTTTTTGAGAAACCCGGTATTTACGTATTATACTTAAAAGCCATCAAATTTATTGTATTTAATTTGTACTAAACTGCCCAAGAATTTAAAAGCACTTTGGAGAAAATAAACAAACCAACGGTCTTTAATGTCCTTTCAATATAAAACGATAATAAAATTTACTTAAGGAGGACTACCATATAACAGGTTCTACTTTACAATAAAAAATGACTAAATTATGAAGTCTTTCACATCATTAAGCTTGTTTTTATACACCAATTTTGGAAAATACTAAATGTATCACTGTAATTATTCTAATTAAAAGATTTTTATTCTTGAGCCTTGTTATCAATAATATTAAAAAAGGTTAAAATCCTTGAGCAAAGAGGCTTCTTAACCGAAAAAGAAGAGCAAATAAGTAAATACCCTGCTGGATACGACTACTTTGGTTGGTAGCTTTAAGTCTGCCGAAGTATCCCCGGTGATGTAGTAAACAAAGTCTTTGATCTAGTAAGCAGATGGCGCGGGTTCGATCACCAGCCGGTAAGACATTTTAAGGTAGGTCTTTTCTATAAAGTCCGTGAAAATGGTACTGTGAAATGCAAAATGTGCATGTTTTAGTGCTTGGACAACCTTGACAGAACAGGGGAAAAGGTAGGTTACATATGTTGACACTCACGGTACTGGGGTTCTTATACATAAGCCTTCGTGGGCTATAACAAAGATATTCTTTTTTAAATAGAGATTCAAGATAAGTACGGCAAGAAGGGTTTCATCGTTGCTAGAAATGATCACCTCCGCTATAAATTGCTGATGCCTGGCCGACATCCTGACCACTCTAATTATCTCCTTTGTCAAAAAATCTCGATATTCAGATGTGACCACGCCATCGGCACCTTGCCAAGAAACTCCAAACTCCTTTCGTTTTGCATTAAATTAAAATAAACATTTTGAAACTTACCGGACCTTTTTAATACTTATAGCTCCCCATACGTACCTGTAAAAATATACCTAATTATTTATTTTCAAATTATACACATAAAAAAGCTGTATGTCGTTAACAGCATACAAGTTCTCCTGCATGTTGTTCCCACATTTATGTTTTCCTTGATTGAAATAGTATATTACATTACAAGTGTGGAAAATGACTAATTTCACACGAGTGGGAATATTGTAGCACGAGGCGTTAGCCAAGTGCGACAAACCCACGAGTGTAAAAAAGTCATTTTCACACGAGTGCTGTACACTAGTTTTCCTACGACCACAAATTATTCGCCAAAAAAGTTTGTCTTTACAGAAAAAATAAAAACAATTGAGAACTTTGCAACACTAGGGTGATTTTTTACTTTGTAACACTAGTGTGATATGTACTTTTCCTCAGTGCTATATTATACTGTTTTGACAATATTTTTACATCGAAAATCACCTACCTAGAAGCATTAAATAACTTTTTATCATTTTGGAAATTAAAAAGGCCCTCACTTAATAAAAATTGTATGGTTTGGTTAGGTAATAACGGTAATCGTTTAATACGGTTTTCTGCTATTTTAAGGGTTTTTTAAAATTATTGATACTTACATATTTTAGACACTCTTCTAAATAAAACGTAAGTGGTGCATATCCAAAATATTCCCTTTTTTTAAAAAATATCAGTAAACAAACTTACGGGACCGGGGAGTGAAAAGGGGTGCTGGGTGGGGTAAAATTGGTAAAACTAGTTAATGAAACTGAACATCACACATGTAAAATAAAGTAAAAATTACATTTTTCCATCTTATTTAAAAAAAATAATAAAAATATGAAAATTGTAAATGCATAACCTAAAGTCCTAAAAGTAAGAAAAACGACTACTAAACGTCAATTATACCATGCAAAATATGGAAAGCATTTGGCAACGTCGGAAGGGTCTGATTCTATTTATGAATGGATAAAAGAAAGTGGAACTATAAAGTGTGTATTAGCCTCAGGTTTAAATAAGGGATTTAAAAAAAAGTTTTAACTAGTTGTTTGAGTACACGAAGACAGAGAGAAAGGAATTTGATCTATAGGAGTTTTTTCTCTGGCGCTTTAGGTCGAACGGTCAAGCGGCAAGGCTGCCTCTATAAAGTGCGTGCTCAAAGGTAGAAGGGAGATTTTTAATTTGATCTACTTACCTGACAACACTGTGCCACTGAGCGAGCAGTCAGTGAAAGTTGTTTTTTGTGGTTATGTCTGTTTTTGTTTGTGTTTTTATTTTTTCGGAAATTTTATTACTACTCTTTTTAATATTAGAAGAAAGCTTATACTGTGTAGTAACTTAACGTTAATAAGATGATTTTCGCTTATTTGGGTTCTACTGTTTAAGGTAAGTAAAAAGTTTTTTACTGTCACTACAATAAATATGTCACTTGCAAAACCAATAGCAGTTTTTAGAATGACATCATAATATATATCACACGAGTGTTGTAAAGTACTTTGCAACACTAGTGTGATATAACGCATTTTCTATGCATGAAACCAGTGTGCTATTTGCTATTTTCACAAGTGGTCGTAGGAAAAATAATGTTTCATTGTCAGTACTAATATACATTTGATATTTAAAGAATCTATTGAGTAGTCCGTTACTTTGTGGCAATACATTTTTACGTAGAATGTAATAAAAACACAAATTTTACTTTGTTATTTTGTCACATATTTTATATTGCTTTTTGCGTTACTGCAGTTTCGACATACTATGTCATTTTCAAACGACTTTTTAAAAGTGAATGAATTACAAAAAGTTGATGAGAAGAGATGTTATATTTACGGTATAAGGTATAAATTTATGCACTTTTTGTAATTCATTCACTTTTAAAAAGTCGTTTGAAAATGACATAGTATGTCGAAACTGCAGTAACGCAAAAAGCAATATAAAATATGTGACAAAATAACAAAGTAAAATTTGTGTTTTTATTTGATATTTAATTTATTGTGCCATTATACTTTAGATCAATAAACAAAAAATCTTTTACAAAGTAGCATTCTTTACCCTTTTATCCAAAAGTTCAAAGGCCTAAATTTCACTAATAATGTAAATAACTTCTTTTCTCTCAAAGGCCTTTAAAAAGATCGCCGTGAGCATAGAAAATAACATTCATATAACTTTATAGCGTTTGACATATTACATATCTAATATAAGAAAATTTAAAATTTGTTACATTCAATACTTCCCAGTGGCGGGTGCCCTTAAAGGTAATCATTTTTTTATCGTTGGACAAACCACGAAGGCTAAAAGCCTAAATACTAATGTACCGTGGGTGTCTTAAGCGAGGTAAGAAAGAGTTTGTTGACACAGGACTTAAATACTTGAAGATTTGGGAAGGAGGGAAAGACCTTCGCGGGCAGCAGGTTCCACTTTCTAGAAACTCTAGGGATTAAAGAACGAACAAAGTGGGAAGTTCGGGGCCTGTCCCATTGGACTGTATGGGGATGCATACGCGCGATACCACGAGTTTCTCTGTTGGGAACCGTAAGTGGAGGAACTTTACTGGACAATTTTTTAGAGCAGAAGCCATGAAAGTACATATAAAAAGCGATAAATTCCCCACAGCCCGACGATGGGCAAGAGAGGGAAGCCTTTCTATTAATGAAACGAATAGCTTTTCTTTGAATAGAATCAAGAATGCTTAGGGTTGTGGAGGACGCCATGTCCCAGATATGAGAACAATATTTGGGACACATACAAAGTGTATAAATTAGAAGGGAAAATATACTTTTTGACTTGAAAGATAAACCCATGCTTTTTGATGCTGCCGTGGCTATAGATACAATGTGTTTATGCCAGTTAAGGTTACTTTCAAATGTGACGCTCACAAGATTGAAGGTGTCCTTGCTCTGTAAAACTTGGCCGCTCATAAGTAGAGGATGAGTATTTGGTGATTTTTTTCGCGGACGAGATTTTTAGTGCCCCAATCCAATATTAAATTAAGATCCTGCAAAAGAGATATCTGCATCGCTCTGCGTTTTCCAAATCAGGTTTAGTGATGGGTTTAGGAACCTGAAAACTGGAGTGAAGGGTACTAACGTCGGCGAAACTATGAATGGAATTAGTTTAGTTGACAGAGTTTAGTTGAAAGACCATAGGAGGGAAGTATTATTAAGAAGTGCGGCATGCCAGAACAGGTCAAAAGCTTTGGATATATCAAGAGCAATGATCTGGGACTTACCTAGAAACTCAAGAGACTTATTCCAGCAGTGTTATACGAAGGAAAGAAGATCTGCTGTAGATCTTTTGTGGCGAAATCCATACTGCCTGTCATGCAAAATTTGATGTTTTTCTAAATACTTAAGAATTTATGAATTATTATATTTTTCCATTACTTTACAAAGAACTGAGAGAATTCAAATTGGTCTATAGTTAGATGGAAGAGATCTTTTCTTGGGAATAGGTTGAACACGTGCAGCTTTCCAGCTCTCCGGAAAGATACCTGTGTCGTAAGAAATTCGAAAGAGTCGAGTTAAGATTGGTGCAAGTTCTGGAGCAAATTTTTTAAAACGACTGCTGGTATGTCGTCCAGCCCAGACGATTTCTTGGTGTTAAGAGAAGAACGGACCCGCTTAATGTGTTTCATCTTAAAAATAATATCGGGCATTTTATAAGGAACTGGGGTAATAGCTGGAATTGGATGATTTACGGGAGGGTCAAGGGTTGAATTGGCAGCAAATTGTTTAGCATATAATTCTGCCTTTCCTTTAGCGGTAGAAATAATTTCATCTTCCAAAGTTAGTGGTGGAAAAGAAAATAACAAAGACAAAATTTCAACCATTTCACTTTTTCGTTGGTTTTCTCTTTATCACTTCTTACTAGAACTAGAACTAGAATATTTCTTGGAAGGTTCAAGATTATGCAATTTAGCGGATTTTATTTTTTCTGAAAAACTAAGCAACCTACTCAAAAATATAAAAGTACAAAAAAAGTTGTATTTTTAGGAGATTCATTCGGAAAAAATATAAAAGTTGCAAAAAAGACAGTGCCGTACATTGTTTGGTCAATAATGTTAGCTAAGATGTGTCCCATGCCGCCACTGGTCTCACAAATCAAAATTAGTTTAGGGCTTAATTACCTTCCTATTTAAACAAACACTCCATCAAAATTTTATTAAAATTGGATAAGTCATAATATTTGCGATATTATAAAAACACGATTTTTTTTAAGTTTAACACCCTGTATCTTAGAAATAAAGCAATTCTCGACCTATGTTTATAAAAACTTTTATTTATAAAATTGGCCCAGAAATAAGCCTTTAACTTTTCTTACCGCGATAAGGAAACACCCTGTATATAAAAAAGCAAGATAAATTTTTAAAGAGAATTTAATATCTTCTAACGTTTTTCAATAAATTTACTTTTTCATAAGTTATTCGACGTTGAAGTTGAATCCAAAAGTAATTTAAACCCTAAAAATGTATTCTTAAACATTTGGACTAAATTTTAAAACACCCTGTAGATATATATTTAAATTTACACTAATAGTGTATAAAAGATCGCACCGCCACTGAAACTTACTAAAAATTCTGCATTATACTTAGTAAAGAAAGTCGTGAAAAGAATTTTCAAAATGTTAACTGCGAGTATGTTGACTTTAGCTTTGATCCGGAAATAAAGTTATAAATTGTTTTAAAATTCCTTGAAAAGTTTTCTAGTCATGGAAAAGTTTTGTTATTAAAAATAGTTCTTTAGCGGAAGCTAAGAGGAAAGTTTGCATTAAGTTATTTAAAAATATCTTTATGAAAATATTTACCATAATTTTATTGGGTAAAAGCACCACAGAGTAAATCAAGATATAAAAATATGAGGGAGGAAAGTGCCACTTTTCCTCCCGGGGATGGTTTGATTCCTCACGCCAATTGGAGAGCAGTAATCATCCAAGGAAGGATAAGGCACTTTACACCAGAAGGAATGCATATTATCTTTTCTATTACCTTTTGCGATATTTTCAAGAAATACCTACATAATTATTTGACTGCAGTATCGAAAAATAGTGATAAAGTAATACCTTTTTTACGAATGGAAAGATTTCAATCCTATGAGCAAAAAAAAACACTTTATGCATGCGGTACATACAATATTTTTTACACGACCGTATAAAATTTTCCCAAAATACCATTTTATACATCTTTTATTTATCTAAACTTATTAACTTTAATTATTGCGAAATATGAGGCTGGCCAATTTGTGGTGTGATGTAGGCCAACAACATTTCCATTAAAAGCATTGTGTAAATATTCCCGAACAGCCAAGGTATTATGTGCCGGGCAGCCATCCATTTGGTACCAAATTTCCTGATTTTCCCTGGATACATCATTTAAAGCGGGTAAAATTATTTCTTAAATTTTGATTAAGAAAAAATGGTCCAATAATATGTTGTCCGAAAATTCCCGCCCAAACATTTACTCTCTGTGGATATTGCGTCCTCGTTTCAACAAATCTGTGTTGGTTTTCTTTGCTCCAGTATCGGTAATTTTGATGATTGCGTTCATTGTTTAACGTTAATGTGCACTTATCAGTAAAACAAATATTTCTTAAAAATTCCCTGTCCATTTTTGCCCTTTCCATCATGTCAAAACAAAATTCCTGCCGTCGTATTTCATCCCCATCCCTTAGCTCTTGATGTCTTTCACATTTGTATGAAATGTATGTATGCCTTTTCAAAATCCGGAGCAGTGTTGATTGATCTTTTCCTATGATATCCCAAAGTTTTCTTGTACTCACCTTCCCTTCATTTTCTTCCACGTGCAATAAAATTTCCAAGTCTCTATCATCTCTTACATTTTCTTCTCTTTGATTCTCCCTAGCTTCACATCTGTAGTTATTTATAACTGTGCCTTTGGTCTCAAATTTTTTGATAGCCCCATCGACTGTTGATTTTCCGGGTATCGGTCTATTCGGATACTGAGCAGCTAACATGTCTGACACCTTTTGGTAACTATTTCCTTGATAGTACCATTTAATCATCAATACTTTTTCTTCAGTAGTAGAACTCATTGTTTGGATTCCTTGCTTGCGTCGTGAAGTCAGAACTAAATGCGCGAATAACTTCGAAGCGTCGGTTTATTAAAAAATTATATGATAGCTTTTTGTAGAGCGTTCAATTTTGTACAAGATAATGATTTTATTTAGACTTTGTAATAATCATGCGACTTAACAGTGATATTAGGAGGTGTGGCTTTTACAGATTTTTTTTTAATCATCTTTAACAATACTTTTGATTTAATTAAGAAAAAAATCAGTCTTAAAATACTACTATGTTTTTCGAAAAGCTTTAAAAATTGATACATCTGTTTTTGCATCCAAGATTCCCCTATTATTTCCTTCCAGTTTAGCCGATCTTTGTTCTTAAAATACCCTTGCTTTCAGCACAAAAACATTAACCAACAATATACCCTAAAAACAGTGCAAAGTACAAAAAATAGACCTGTCATAAAACACGTCAATCTGTCGACGGCTCCTTTAATAAAAAAAATAGGGGACCCGGCTAATTTTTCCTTTGAAATCACACTACACAATGGAGTGTTTAAAAGCCTCCCATCGGCATCGGCTAATATAAAAACGATAAAGGCAATAAATCTCTATTGTTTCCTTATTTCCATTAGGGACGTATCGCGCAACGCTAAATTGACTGGCATCTTTCTTTCTGGATCTAAGCGCTGTGTAGCGAGAGATTCCCATAAGCTGATGGTATCCTGTTTGGTGGTTGAACACGAGGTATTTCTACTCAAATGGCGGGGAAATAGATGGGCGTGCCATGGGAACTGGCTGGGGTAGTGAAAGTGAAGGTTATACGTAACACCAGTAGCAGATCTTGGTTTGACAGCCGACAATTCTATGCATTGCATCGATTGGTAAATTACTTTGTTTCTTTTTTGAATTTCTGGGAGCTACGAGCTCGATTATCCAGATTTTCCGCCGACGAAGCCCTGGAAAGCATAGTCGGAAGGGGGAGAGTGGTGGATTGGACCTGAAGGACCAAAAACCAAGAAAAATAGAGAGAGAGAGAGAGAGGTTGTTAGTTTAATCTAAGTTGTTATATTTGTATTTTCATTCCCTGTAACACCAGTATTCTATTTTATACGTATTTATCACTTCCTACAAATTTATTTTTAACTTTATCCAAGTGTACCATTATCGTAACTCTAGAGAGCGATAACACCCTATCCAGGGTGTTCAGAGACCTCTTTACCAGCTAATAGAAAAATGATAAAGGCAATATCGGCATTGTTTTACCGTAATGGGGTTTAATACAACTCACTACCCATAATAAAGTCCCATTGAGGGAGCCAGTAAGAGAGTGATTTAAACCCTTCAAGTAAGTTCGTAATGGAAGTTCCAATTCACGATTATGTCGGCATCGCTCTGGTATGTAAAAGCAATAAGTGCTTTGTGGAGATGTATGGAGGGCGTTTGTATGTTTGAATATGGAGACGTGTATTAATATGGCTAATTTTCTGTTTAAATACCGGGCAGGGAATTTATCTAAAATTTCTGTACTGAATGATTTTTTTCATCTTGTTACTACACTTCCTACAGACATATTCGTTATATGCTCGTTTTTTTCCATAAGCATCAATACCAAAATATTCGAGTTTAATACCCATATTACATTTTTAGGTATTAGGTAAAAAAAAATTTGTATCTTTTGTGACTAGCCCACGAAGTATCACCAGTAACCAGCTGGGTCCCACATTTAATGTTCGTTCCAGAAAGCTTTGAAATGCCGCCAAAGTACACAAAAAATGATAAAGTATTCAAACCCTTTTGTAAGCAATGATTAATTGCGGCAAAAAATATTCAACCCGACGATTTTCTCGTGAGTACAACGCCACGTGCCACTGGTTTTATAGTAGTACAGAGGCGTATGTTTTTTTAAGTACGTGATACGTGTTTTAGCAATGTTTTTTTTTTAAATATTTATCTAAGAAAATATGTACTCAGGCTCTGTCCGATGGTAAACCACTGTGAAGTATTCTGCCATTTCTAGGTAGTAGTTATTTACAAATAACGTCCGTGGTGGCACTACCGCGTTGTCTAAAAGGTGCTGTGAAATGCAAAACTGCATGTTTTAGTGCTTGGATAACGTTGACGAAATACTACAATAATGGGTTAAACATCCAGTAACCCGGCACTCACGGTACACTGGTATTTAGGCATAAGCCTTCGTGAGATGTCATGAAAGATAAAAAAAGTACAGGGTGTTAAATTGCGCCAAATTAAGGACTAGTTCTGGTTAGTTCTGATTACTTCTAATCAGTAATGGTTAGTTCTGTTTAATTTTGGTTAGTAGTGAAACATTAGATATGTTTTGAGAAACTAAAAGGACAAATTTAATTCTTACAAAACTGATTAGCAACTAAATACTATCAAATTCATGATGTACTCTTCCGGCGCGCAATTGGGGAGGGGTTTAGCCCCCTTAAGAAAGTTCCAGGTGATTTAGAACTATGGGATTAAACTTTAAGGTGTGATTTCCTATGTTATTTTATGAAAAAGTTTCTATAAACATATGTCCGGAGTTGCTTCCTTACTGAGATACAGGGCCTTAAAGTTTAAGAAAAAAGTACGTTTTTTGTCTAAATATTTTTTATATGCTTAGGCCGATTTGGATAAAATTTGCTACATTTATTTAAAGTAATAAGGCGCCCTAATCATTTTGTTACTATTGGGTCCAGTGGCGCAACTTATATTATTGATCAAGAAAAAGTACGCCACTGACTTTTTGACGTTTTTATATTTTTTTTTATAATTAAGCAAATAATCATACAACTTTTTAATTTCTTGAATATTTTTGTGTATCTACCTTTGTTTTCGACAAGAAATATTAAAAGCTACCTACTTTAATTTCTTCTAAAAGGTACCATAGACAACATGATATAAAAAGCAAAAAAATAAAATAAAACAATTATTTGTCTTAAAATAAATTAGCAGTCGTTTATTTTATCAAAAAATTGTCATTTTTTTCTATTTGCTAAAATCACTATTCTTTATTTTTTAATTTTAGATTTTATTTTATGCTGTTTAGGCTACTTTTTAGCATGACTTAAAGGGGCATTATTTTTTTCTCGAAAACAAAGCGAGATACGAAGAACATACAAGGGACTAAAAAGTTGTACTATTAATTGCCTTATTACAAAAAATATAAAAACGTCGAAAAAGTCAGTGGCGTACTTTTTTGCTCAATAATATAAGTTGCGGTGCCAACTGAGACGCCACTGGACCCAACATAGGGCCAAATAAGCGCCTTATTATTTCTAAATAAATGTACCAAATTTTATTCAAATCGGCCTTAGCATATTAAAAATATTTAGAAAAAAACTGATTTTTCTTTAATTTTAACGCCCTGTATCTCAGTGAAGAAAGCAACTCCGAACATATGTTTATAGAAATTATGTTTCATAAAATACCATAAGAAATTACACCTTTAAGTTTGATCCTATAGTTCTGAAACAACGAAATCATGAATTAATGATCTATGGTCGCCATCTAAAAAATAAACAATATGACATGTCAAGAAAAAAGATTTAATGTAGAATTAAAATATAATTAAAATGGATCATAAGTTAATGCATTTGGTAATTCAGATGTCGTGAATAAATCTGTGGTAAGAATGCAAAACCCGATATGTCACTTTTAGTTTGGGGGCCCCCAGGGCACTGCCCCACGTACTCCCAGTTCCTCATAAATGCCCGATATTATTTTTAAAGTAAAACACATTAAGCGTATCCTTTCCTCCCTTAACACCAAGAAATCGTCTGGCTGATGGCATACTAGCAATCGTTTTAAAAATGTGCTCCAGAACTTGCACCAATCTTAACTCGGCTCTTTCGAATTTCTTACGACACAGGTATCTTTCCGAGAGCTGGAAGGCTGCACGTGTTCAACCTTATTCCCAAGAAAGGATCTAAAATCTGCTTCCATCTAACTATAGACCAATTTCAATTCTCTCAGTTCTTTGTAAAGTAATGGAAAAACTAATTAATTCACAAATTCTTAAGTACTTAGAAAAACACAAAATTTTGCAATGACAGGCAGTATGGATTTCGCCACAAAAGATCTACAGCAGATCTTCTCTTCCTTCGTATCACACTGCTGGAATAAGTCTCTTGAGTTTCTAGGTGAGTCCCGAGATCGTTGCTCTTGATATATCCAAAGCTTTTGACCAGGTCTGGCATGCCGCACTTCTTAATAAACTTCCCTCCTATGGTCTTTCAACTAAACTCTGTACTTGGCTCTCTAGTTATCTATCTGATCGTCGTATATCAGTTATTGTGGACGGCCATTCTTCACAGCTTTCACCAAGTAAATGCTGGAGTCCCTCAGGGCTCAGTTCTGGCACCAACATTGCTTCTTCTTCACATCAACGACCTTCTTCGTCCACAACTAATTCCATTCATAGTTTCGCCGACGATAGTACCCTTCACTCCAGTTTTCAGGTTCCTAAACCCATCACTAAACCTGACTTGGAAAACAAACGCAGAGCGATGCAGATATCTCTTTCGCAGGATCTTAATTTAATATTGGATTGGGGCGCCAAAAATCTCGTCCATTTTAATGCATCCAAACACAATCATGTTCCTTGTCGCGAAAAGAGTCATCAAATACTCATCCTCTCACTTATGAGCGGCCAAGTTTTACAGAGCAAAGACACCTTCAATCTTGTGGGCGTCACATTTGAAAGTAACCTTAACTGGCATAAACACATTGTATCTATAGCCACGGCAGCTTCAAAAAAGCTTGATTTCTCTTCGAGCCAAAAAGTATTTTTCCGCTTCTAATTTATACACTTTATATGTGTCCCAAATCCGACCTCCTTGGAATATTGTTCTCATATCTGGGGCATGGCGTCCCCCACAACCCTAAGCATTCTTGATTCTATTCAAAGAAGAGCTATTCGTCTCATTAATGATCCTTCACTTACAGAAAGGTTTCCTCTCTTGCCCATCGTCGGGCTGTGGGGGATTTATCGCTTTTTTATAGGTACTTCCATGGCTTCTGCTCTGAAGAATTGTCCAGTATAGTTCCTCCACTCACGGTTCCCAACAGAGAAACTCGTGGTTCCGCGCGTATGCATCCCTATACGGTCCAACTGGACAGGCCCCGAACTTCTCACTTTGTTCGTTCTTTTATCCCTAGAGTTTCTAGATTGTGGAACCTGCTGCCCGCGGAGGTCTTTCCTTCCCCCAAATCTTCAAGTATTTAAGTCCCGTGTCAACAAACTCCCTCTTACCTCGCTTAAGACACCCACTGGTACGTTAGTATTTAGGCTTTAGCCTTCGTGGTTTGGAGTTTTGCCACCTTACCAAAGAAATGATCTATGGCTGTCATCTTAAAATGAACCATATGTTGTAATATGTCATTAAAACAAGATTTTAGTGTAGAATTAAAAAGATCAAATAAAATAGAGGTGTTTTTATTTAAAATGCCTGAAGAATTTCGAATTTTCTCTTATCAATTAAAATGAAAACTTAGGTTATGAAATGTATATAATTTTATTTAAAAAAATATTACTACCTGTGAAAGTGAAATAGGCAATTTTTTTATTTCCACAGCTTACTTAGCAAAAAAATATTTAAAAGCAAAAATAATGGCGGAACTTGATTTTCTTTAAAACTATTCTAATGTGATTTTAAGGTTGTTATAATGAAAAAAAATAGTTATTTATGTATCAAGGGCGTTACTATTACTATAATGCCCTGAAGGTCGAAACAGATTTCGACCTGATGGGCATTATAGTCCAGTAAAGCCCGTGGTGCATACAATGCTTTATGTTTTACCCAAAAAGAGTTTTTCAATGACTAATTACATTATTTATTCACAATATAAAAAATAAGTTGCACCTGTACCTGTATACGTAAGTAGATAATGACTGGTGTTAAGTTTGAGTTTGATGTTTCTATCAGTTAGTCAGTTGGCATTTTTTTAACGATTTGCTCAAAATGGAAGAAATTCCACAAAATATAAGAGAAAAGGCCATAAAAGCGACCGAAAATCTTTTACCAGTTAAATCAAGGCAACAGGATGATGCGAACGCAATTCTTCAAATAACCGAAACCGTTTTAATGGCATATTTTCAGGAACTGGTAAGTTATTGATTTTATTTTAATACATATGTTTGTATAAACTTGATCTTTATTGTGAGAGAAATAAAATTGCATAAGCAATAAAATTTCCATATTAGCGCATTAGGGCATTATAAGCGGGCATTATCATAATGCCCGTTTATAATGCCATAGGTGTGATAGCAGGTATTATTGCTACCATAACATATTCCGTTTCTAAGGTATTACAGATCAATAATAGATGGGTAAAACATATAGTTAATTTATGCTTTTAATATAATGAAAAATTTGTATTACTTTCTCTTTAAAACTAAAAAAGTAACTCTGATGGTATTAGGTTCGAAAATTTTGCAGAGGGAAAGGGACATTCTTAACGACAACCTTTAGTTTTACTTAATATGCTTTTCTACCCATCCAGCACTTCTAACAAGCCATATGATTAATACGTTTTTAACACATGACCCTGTATTAAACAACCCTCTTAATCAGTCGGCGTGTCGTGTTGAGCCCACATAACAATTAAAAAGCCTGCTACTTAAGAATTACATTCCGACTGTCTAACCATTTATTTAATGTAATTTTCTTGTACCGCGTTAAATTATATTAGAGAACAACAGCGCGTATAGGGACATTTATTTTATACAGGGTATTTCCTTATCTGTTTGGAAATAAATTGTTTCTAAGATACGAAGTACTAAACTAAAACAAAATAGATTTTTATTAATATCGTAAGTATCACTTAACCAATTTTAATAGATTTTTTATTTATAATCAACACGTGCGGTCGACATGCGCCCCTCTCTGGGCTGGCCTTTTTCTTTATTGTCGTGACCTGCTACACATCCGCATCCGCAACAGCTCCGCATCGATTTATGCGGATGCGGATGTCTAAATCGATGCGAATGTTTCATGCTGATACGAATATTCGCAACATTCCTGATTCAGCCATTTGAAATGGACTTATACTACCTATTGCGGTAGCTATCATATTCTTTAATGGATAGTAATTAGTTGGGTACTCGCCAAAAATGAAATTAAAAGTACTTAAAAACCAAAAAAAAAAATTAAATTAAGTAAAAAGATACTTTAAAATCGACGTTTCGGTGGCAAATCTGCCACCGTTGTCAAGATAAATTGAATACAAATAATAAAAATAAAAATTAACTATTATTAGGTTTTAAATTTTAATTTTTTTTCTTTAGGAGAATCTGAAATGTCTTTGACATTAAATGTCAAATATGTTTGTTTGGTTATAGTGTTATAATGACATAGATAACTGGTTGCTGGTGTATTTATTGTTTATATTACAAAAAAGGTGAATAGTTAGTTAATTTTTAGTCTTCCTGAAGATACTTCAGTATCAAGCAAAGGCAACCAAGTGTTATTTAAATTAACTGAAATTGATGCTACACAATTATCTTTATTTAATAATATATACGCACTTTCTTTGATTTTGCCTTTTTTAGAACAAGTTTCCTTTGCTAAAATGCTCGAAGCATCCCCGTTTATTCTGATTGTTATCAAATGCGTGTTGGCAGATTTTTGATTTATGAAATTCTGTGTTTTTAATGCGTTTGGCTAATGGTCTACAAGTTTCACCTATATAAAACTTATTGCATTCGAAAGGTATTTTATAAATACCATTTTTTATATTTTCATTTAAGTTGTATGGTTTTGTTTTTGTTATTTGAGATCTGATAGTGTTTTGTGTTTTAAAGATTGTGCGAATATTAAATTTATGCCCTATTCGTTGAATTTTATTTGATAGTCCGGGAATGTATGGTAAAAATAAATTTGTAATAGGTCTATTTTGATTTTGTCTTATAACTGGAGTTTCAAATTCACGGAAACAATTATTTATAAAATCAAGAGGATAATTATTTTAAATTAAAATATTTTTTAGGGGGGTAAGGTATTTAATTTACAACTCACGTTTTCAAAGTCGGTGCCCCTGATAACTCCAAAACTACTGCATTGATCCTTTTGAAATTTTAAACACTATTTCTGTACATCATTTACGAGGTAACGCTGTCGAGTTTTTTTTAAGCGCATTAGTTTAAGGGGGGTAAGGTATTCAATTCACAACTCACGTTTTCAAAGTCGGTGCCCCTGATAACTCCAAAACTACTGCACCGATCCTTTTGAAATTTTAAACACTATTTCTGCACATCATTTACGAGGTAACGCTGTCGAGTTTTTTTTTCATAATTTTGATTTTGCAATAACAAATTAGCCGATTTTTTCCCACAAAATTGTGTTTTTCACTTCAAAGTGTTCGAAAAAATGAAAAAATTTGGAAAAACAAAAAACTCGACAGCGTTACCTGGGGAAAACTATTATCTAACGAATGAACTTTGATTTTTTGATTTCGGATGATCCAGCACCAAGTTATGAGGGGTACCGCAATTCAACTTTTTTCGAGACACGTCCGAACAATTGCTGCCATTGCCGTATTTTTTAATTTTTTTGTAAAAATTTGATGAAACATTCTTCGAATATCATACTTTAATGTACCATTGGTTGAGTAAATAAATTTTAACTGTGTCGTCAGAAAAAAAATCACTAAAACATGGCTTTTTTGTACGATTTGACCTTAGCCCCCTTAAATAATCTTTTTCAATATTTATATTTTGATTAGAACAAATGACTTTAATTCTATCAAATAGACTTTTTACAACTCCCTTTTTAACCATTATTGGGTGATTTGAGTTAAAATTTAAGTATCTATTTTTATGTGTAGGCTTTCTGTAGATTTTTGTTTCAAAATTGTTTAAATCTTTTTTATTAAAATGTCAAGAAATGGTAGTGGTGAGTTGTTTTCTTTTTCTAAAGTAAACCTACTAGTTGGTTCTTGTGTATTAATGTGTGTTAAAAAATTATTTAAACAGTGTTCGTCATGTTGGTATATAGAAAAAATGTGATAATGAACTATTTTTAATATATATTTTAGAGTCTGATGATGACAGGAACACCTGCCGAAATGCATCACATCTAAAACTTTAGATTGGCATTTTATTTGTGGAGTAAAGACTTCCCTTATACAACCCTCAATAGAAAAAATGTCATCTATATATCTCCACCAAACTAAAGGTTTATATTGATAATTTTCTACAAAATTTGATTCAAAGTTTTCCATAAAAATATTACCTAATAAAGGTAAACTAATAAATCCGCCAAACTACAGAACAATATCATATTCTTTGGTAATACTGATTGGTCAAACTCGACTTTCTTTTTAACACGCTTTTATTAGCTTGGGTTGTAACTATCTATCTATCTATCTATCTATGTAACGGAATCTTTGAGCCTAATTTTTACCAACTTCCAGAGATTCAATTTCTTTGAAACTTTGCACACGTATCAAGGACCGATGACAATGCAATAATTTAAAAACAGTATTTCGTTATCCTGATTAGGACCGCCAGGATAAATAAATTCCTTTACAGATCCTCTGTGTCTCTTGACAAAATGGCGAAGGAATTTTTAGTGAATAAACCGGAGCATTTATTATTAAAAAACTAATTGATATATCGAACTAAAAAATTAAAAATAAATAATAGTTTAAAAAAACTAATAAAACACGCTTTTATATGCAACCGAACTAAAAATTAGAAAATAATTTTTCATTACAAAGAGTTTGTCACTTCAGAATAAAAGCGTGGGGTGCTTAATATATTAAATGTTATAATTATTCTATTTGCAAATATCTATGAGGGAAAAGTTATGAAAAAATAGTAAAATGCACCCCACGCTTTTTACTCAGAAGTGACAAACTCTTTGTAATGAAAAATTATTTTCTAATTTTTAGTTCGGTTGCATATAAAAGCGTGTTTTATTAGTTTTTTTAAACTATTATTTATTATTTAATAATAAAGTTATTAAAGAAAGTCCAATATTCTTAAAATATTCTAATGCAATTTAATACATCGTTAACATGCAACCTCTCTCTTTCAAAACAATAACTCCCTCTTAAATATAATGCGTGTAAGGTTAACGGAAATACAGGATTACCAACCTCGATTACTCATTTTTTAAAGTATAATTTTCTGTAAATTAAGTTGTAGCTTTTCAGAGTAATTGTTAGTATTTATGCACATGGGGTGTTGTAATTGTAGTTAAGAATGAAAAATAACGGTATTAACTGTTATATTAAAGTACATGTAAGTACTTAAATTTTATGGATATTTTATTTATATTAGGGAGTTTTTAAAGCTTATTAATTACGGTATTAATTACGAATATGTAAGGTACGTAAATATCTATCATTAAAAAGATTTTCAACAAAGCAAAAAACAACTTCATCTGCTATATCCATTTTTAAATAGTTTCGGAAACACGGCCATGGTTAGGAGTTATTTAATAAAACAACCTGTATATTCTATTATTATTGCAAAGAAATATTTAAGTGCTTAACAATATACTAGATTTTATATATCTATGTCTAATACTTTCGAAAATGTGGCCAACCAAACCTAAGAATTATAAGATATAATTTCTATTACACCTATTCAACGCACAAAGATTTGGAAGCTAATGTTTCCAAAACTATGGGAAAAAGGCCTAATAAACCCGAACTTTGTGTTATAACTAAAATAAAAGGCAATGGAGAAAATACAGGTATACCACTGAATTATACGTAAAAGTCCCCAACACTTTTTAATTTACAATTTATATCTATCCCTAGTAACAAGCGAGTTATAAGTGCCTGGCCAAACTAAAAATATAAAAACACTTTTTATCCAAAAAGAAAAAATCAGGAAAACCATAATTTACCTTAACCATTAAATTTATTCCAAAAATTGAAACTGGGATTGTTAAATCACAAGAAGTTTCTACAGGATCCTAGTCCAGAAAACCGACAGGCCAGCATTGAAGCAAGAAACCACTACCACCAAACAATCTCAGAAGCCAAAGACTTCTTTGATAACCGTATAAAAACCAAATACTTTCTTGCTCAAATAGCAGCAAATCCTTCTGGTCCTTTGCCAAAAACATCAGTAGAAATTTCTGTACCAGTTCTTTTCCACCATTAACTTTGGAAGATGAAATCATTTCCACATCTAAAGGAAAGGCCGAACTATTTGCTAAACAAATTTGCTGCCAATTCAACCCTTCATCCACCTGTCAATCATCCAATTCTAACTATTCCCCCAGTTCCTCACAAATGCCCAATTTTTAAGGTAAAACACATTAAGCGTATCCTTTTTCTCTTAACACCAAGAAATCGTCTGGGCTAGATGGAATACCAGCAATCGTTTTAAAAAAATGTGCTCCTGAACTTGCACCTATTTTAACCAGGCTCTTTCGAATTTCTTATGACACGGGTATTTTTCCAGACAGTTGGAGAGCTGCACGTGTCCAGCCTATTCCCAAGAAAGGATCTAAATATCTTCCATACAACTATAGACCCATTTCACTCCTCTCAATGCTTTGTAAAGTAATCCATTAACTCGCAAATTCTTAGGTATTTAGAAAAACATAAAATTTTACATGACAGGCAATACGGATTTCGTCACAAGAGATCTACAGCAGATCTTCTTTCCTTCGTTTCACACAACTGGAACAAGTCTCTTGAGTTTCTAGGTGAGTCCCAGATCGTTGCTCTTGATATATCTAAAGCTTTCGACGAAGTCTGGCATGACGCACTTCTTAATAAACTTCCCTCTTATGGTCTTCCAACTAAACTTTGCTCTTGGCTCTTCAGTTATCTTTCTAATCGACGTATATCAGTCATTGTTGATGGCCACTCTTCAAGCTTTCACGAAATTAATGCTGGAGTGCCTCAGGGTTCAGTACTAGCACCAACTTTGTTTCTTCTTCACATCAACGAACTACTTTTTTCCACAACCAATTCCATTCATAGTTATGCTGACGATAGTACCCTTCACTCCACTTTTCAGGTTCCCAAGCCAATCTCTCAACCCGACTTGGAAGGCAAACGCAGGGCGATGCAGATATCTCTTTCACAGGATCTCAATTTGATGCATCCAAAACACAATCATGTTTCTTGTCGCGGAAAAAATCATCAAACACTCACCCTTTGCTTATGAGTGGCCAGGTTTTGCAGAGCGGGGACACGTTTAACCTTGTGGGCGTCACATTTGAAAATAACCTTATCTGGCATAAACACATTGTATCTATAGCCACCGCGGCGTCAAAAAGCTTGGATTTCTTTTCCGAGCCAAAAGTATCTATCGCTCTTCTATAGATACTTTTAAGGCTTCTGCTTCGACGAATTATCCAGTATAGTCCCTCCTCTTGCAGCTCCCAACAAAGAAACTTGTGGTGCCGCACGTATGCATCCCTATACGGTCCAATTGGACAGGCCCCGAATTTCCCATTTCGTTCGTTCTTTTATCCCCAGAGTTTCTAGACTGTGGAACCTACTGCCAGCGGAGGTCTTTCCTTCCCTCCCAAATCTTCAAGTTTTTAAGTCCCGTGTTAACAAACTTCCTCTTACCCTGCTTAAGACACCCACGTACGTTAGTATTTAGGCTTTCAGCCTTCGTGGATTGTCCAAAGATAAAAAAATCAGATTTGTTTTTTGTCTGTCTTTTAGTTTTCGTTACATCCTGCAAGTTCAAGGATAAGGCGCCACCTTATATAGGGACTGTTGTGTAAATAGAGTTGGGACACCCTGTATAAATTAAAAACCTGTATCCTAAATATTTTATATTAGAATTGTCTTCAATGCGACTATTTAGAAGTTATTTTATTTTATGTATTTTTTCAATTTATAAATTCTCCATATTGGGAATTACCAATAATAAATTTGGTCATGTTGACCATAAAAAGGTGTAACCTGACCTCCCTATCGCGTCGTGTCGTACATTTGACACTCTTCTGATTGTGCAGCACGATAAATTTTAATTCCGGGTTAATGCCATTTGCAGTGAAATTTTAATTCTTCTTTAATGCTTATTTCGTGCATGTCTGTTTCTAAGATTCCGGATATATAAGGCTAATAAAAGTTCAATTTTTTTGCTAAATTTAAAAATTAAACAGCTAGCTTTATTATGTGTTACTTAGTAAATGTATCACGCGAAATTACAGGACTATATTTAGTTAGAAGTTAGTTGACGCAACACGTAAAAAGAATTCTTAATATTCCTATAATTTTTTTTGTATAGACCTTCTCTTCAGAGAGCGTCAAAAAAAATTACTTTAACCAGGTGGCATCAAACCTTAAATTTGGGTTTAGCTGTGGGTAGGGTAAAAAAAGACAGTTATATCAAGTCCTTCTTTGTATTACAAACAATAGCGAGAGGCGTCATCGTCACCAATTTACTGAAGTCCAAAGCAAAATTATTGCTTTTTGATTGGCTAATTAACACGTGCGGTCGACACGCGCCACTCTTTGGTCCTGCCCCTTTCTTTCTTGTCGTGACCTGTTACACATCCGCATCCGCATCAGCTCCGCATCGATTTATGCGGATGCGGATGCAGATGCGGATGTCTATATCGATGCAGATGTTTCGCATATGCGGATGCGGATGCGAATATTCGCAACATTCCTGATTCAGCCATTTGAACTGGACTTAGCGGGTGAGACCGCCCAGAGAAAATTACTTTAGCCAAGGTGGCATCAAACCTTATATTTGGGTTTAGCTGTATAGATATTTAATATTTTGTTAGCAATAACAACAATGTAAGTTATCTATAATATTTTTATAAAAAATATAATAAACATATTGTATTTTTTTTAAGTTGGATTCTACCTTTAATGCCCGGTTTTACAATAGAGAGTTCAGTTTAGGTTCAGTTAAACTTAACTGATACATGAACCTATTCATTTAAAATATATTGCTGTCACTTTTGGCATTCACTTGACAGCAATATATTTTAAATGGACAGGTTTAAGTACCAGTTGAGTTCAACTGAACCTAAACTGAACTCGCAATTGTAAAAGTGTGCTTTATAGTCTTAGCCCATAATTTTATTATTAAGAAGAATCTGAATATCTAGGATTTATAATAAATATTTAATAACCATCTTTATGGTTTAATTTATTTAAAAATGATTTATTTTATAGTATAAAATATCTTAGTTGGTAAGCGGCCTTGTCCACCCTAGGTGGGCGGCGTATACAACCTATCGGGCTGCTCCGCCCGTTGGTAGGGTCTTGAAAAATAATGTTTTTTAACTGAAAACGTCGACTTATCCGAAAATTAAGCATACCTTAATGTAAACAATAGGTTTGAGCAATCATTTAATAGAGACCCATACGTTTCTGACACTTTACAATATTCAAATTTGCTTAGATGGGCGGGGCTTCCCGGATCTCCCCTAATTATTGAACCACTAGGTATAATGATTTTTTTGTAAGATGTAATCCAGCAAGACGCTTTAAATTTCTATTAAACGAAGTGTAGTAAACTACTGGCTGCTGCAGAGACGGACCAGCTGTGACACTCATAACCCACATTTTTAACCGACTTCAAGCAAAATATGTTTTTTATTATTTATATAGACCAATTACTCGGCCAATCGTGGATCGATTTTAAAAATTCTGTTTATATTGGAAAACTTGCACTTCTGCGGTGGTTCCATAAAGAATACAGGTCAGGATCGCGGGAGAGAAAGGAACTAGTCTTATTTATTTCCCTAACTTACGCTGTTCGCCCGTCAAAGATGCCTCTAGTAGGCATATGCTTATATCTCAAAACTAATAAACAAGGAAAAAAAACCAGGGGTAGTATATCTTCTAGAGGTCTGCGCGAATAGTTTACTTGGGAGAAAAAGGTATAAGTGTACAGTTTTTTAGTTTATGGTCACCGAATTATTATAACATGAGTAATAATAAAGTTGAAAAGGAAAATAATTGGGTAATAACATGTGTATTATACATACTAAATATAAATAACTAAATAAACAAAAGCTATTATAGCTATTTATGTATCAAGGGCGTTAGTAGATTTCGACCCGAGGGCTAGATTTCGACCTGATGGCCATTATAGTCCAGTAAAGCCCGTGTGTATTATTGCTACCATAACATATTCCGTTTCTAAGGTATTACAGATCAATAATAGATGGGTAGGACATAAATACTTTAATACCATATTTTATTACCCAGCCCTTAACTGCCATAAACACATTGTATCTATAGCCACGGCAGCTTCAAAAAGGCTTGGATTTCTCTTTTAAGCCAAAAGTATTTTTCCCTTCTAATTTATATGTGTCCCAAATCCGACCTTTCTTGGAATATTGTTCTCATATCTGGGGCATGGCGTCCCCCACAACCCTAAGCATTTTTGATTCTATTCAAAAAAGAGCTATTCGTCTCTTTAATCATCCTTCACTTACAGAAAGGCTTTCCTCTCTTGCCCATCGTTGGGCTGTGAGGGATTTATCGCTTTTTATAGGTACTTCCATGGATTCTGCTCTGAAGAATTGTCCAGTATAGTTTCTCTACTTACGGTTCCAACAGAGAAACTCGTAGTTCCGCGCGTATGTATCTCTATACGGCCCAACTGGACAGGTCCCAAACTCCCCACTTTGTTCGTTTTTTTATTCCTAGAGTTTCTAGAATGTGAACCTGCTGCCTGCGGAGGCCTTTCCTTCCCCCAAATTTTCAAGTATTTAAGTCCCGTATTGAAGATATGTTCTGTAGTTTGGCGGATTCATTTAATGGATGGTATTTATTTGGGTACACGCCAAAATTAAATTAAAAGTACTAAAAACCAAAAAAAATTTAAACAAGTAAAAAGATAATTAAAAATCGACGTTTCGGTGGCAAATCTGCCACCGTTGTCAAGACAAATGAAATAAAAATAATAAAAATAAAAACTTACTATTATTTAGGTTTTAAAATTCAAAATTTTTATGTTTTTCTCGGATATTCTGAAAACTTTGACATTAAATGTCAAAACATGTTTGTTTGGTTATATAGTGTCATGGTGACATAGATAACTGGTTGCTGGTGTATTGATTATTTATTTTAAAAAGGTGAATAGTTAGTTAATTTTTAGTTTTCCTGAAGATACTTCAGTATCAAGCAAAGGCAACCAAGTGTTATTTAAATTAACTGAAATTGATGCTACACAATTATCTTAATTTAATAATATATACGCACTTTCTTTGATTTTGCGTTTTTAGAACAAGTTTCCTTTGCTAAAATGCTCGAAGCATCCCAGTTTATTCTATGATTGTTATCAAATGCGTGTTGGCAGATTTTTGATTTATGAAATTCTGTGTTTTTAATGTATGATCTGTGTTCTTTTATGCGTTTGGCTAATGGTCTACAAGTTTCACCTATATAAAACTTATTACATTCGCAAGGTATTTTATAAATGACATTTTTGTATTTTCATTTAAGTTGTATGGTTTTGTTTTTGTTAATTGAGATCTGATTGTGTTTTGTGTTTTAAAGATTGTGCGAATATTAAATTTATGTCCTATTCGTTGAATTTTATTTGATAGTCCCGTGTCAACAAACTCCCTCTTACCTTGCTTAAGACACCCACGTTACGTTAGTATTTAGGCTTTTAGCCTTCGAAGTTTGTCCAAAGAAAAAAAAACAACTATTTTTTTATCATTAAGTTTCTAAGGAGTTTTATATTGGGCTGAAATTTTCAGGATATTTTTTTCGTCGTAATGAACAATATTTTCACGGTACCGTAAGAAAAAAATGTTTATTATTTTTGGCCTAGTCTAATGCTTATTATTACAAAATATATACCATGGTTAAAAAAACTTTTTTAAAATACTTCATTTGGATTAACATAAGTTTCAAAGACACACTTTCTAATTTCAAAGTCTCCATAAAGGGCACACTCGATCATTTAAGCGAATTCAAATCGGGAGGGCTCAGATAAAACAGGCAATTTCGCCAATTTCCTTTATTCTGCGAAAACGTTGAAAATTGCTAACAATGAGCTTTCGATTTCGCGAGTTTTAAAGCTCTTTTGCTTTGGCTAAAAATCTTTATTGAACATTCTTCGTTTTTGGAAGCATCTCTTACGTTTTGGTTTATCCATATAAGGCAACATGAAAAAAGCTCACAAAATTTATTGACGTCTATATAAAATAAAACAACAGGTCGCTTAAGCTCTGGATTTCTTAGCACATTTGATTTGGATTTTAGGGTGCTACGTTTTTTTATTTTTATTTTTTTGTTTTATTAGAGACATTTTGCATCTCTTATTTTGCAATTCCGTTGTGGCTAACATTATTCTGAGTCTGCGCAGTAACGCAAACATGATCCGTTATCGTTATTAACCATACCGGACTCCTTTAATTACGGATGAATACCGAAGAGCTTATCATTATCGTTATTGTTAAACTGCGTGGTTGCCGGATTGTAGAATTTTTAATATCAATTATTTAAGAAGGTTGACATTTTAATGCCGTATTAATTAAAATATCATTGATACATAGGCTCTAATTAGCGAAAAATCCATAGCTGTAAGAAAAATAAAATAGTGTAAAGAAATTAAAACGGACTTGCATTTTTAAGGCTGTTTTAATTCAGTAATTAATTAACATTTTACAATCTGGCACTCTTGCTTTTTATTCTACTACCAAACCTAACCTTACTTTTTGTGTTTTGCTTATACTGTATTGTCTACATCTACTTTAAAAAACAAAATCAAGAGAACTATTTGCATATATTTAAATATCAATATATAACTTATGGAGAATAAGTACTGATTTTTCGTAAACTTTAAAATCGGTCAACCAGAGGTAAAAATAAGGTTATGTGTCGAAACCGCAGACGCAGATAAATTTCTTAAAAGAGGCTGCAAAATCTCTGTCTAAAACTGCTGCCGTAATCGTTATGTTTAATAACGATAACCATAAGGAGGCCAAAAAACGTCTGTTATTTTAAGAGATGCAAAATGTCTCTATTCTTTCAATAATTTTGTTTATTATTTGTCATTTTTAAATTATTAGGATTTGTAAAGGATAATTTCGGAAACTGCCTAAAACTCGTTTTTTGTATAAATCTGAAAAATAGCAAACACTTTGATTTTCTTATTTTTTTTAATGCTATTTAAAAAAATTATAACAACCAAACGGCAACATAGTAAGTTCTTAAACTACATCAACTAATAAAATAATACTTTGTTTTTTATGCGACATGATAAGATAAAATATCCTTTATTTAATACATCAACAAACCAGACTCGATAATTTTTGAAGCCAAAAAAAGTACAAAATATGGTGAAAACTAACCTTTATATGTCCCATATCAATCCATAAAAAATACGGTGTATTTGGGACATGCATTTGACCAAACTTTGTAAAACTAATTTATTTTTGGTAAAAAAATAAAAACTAAAAACCAAAAACTTGGTTATTTGAATTTTTCCACATAAATTTTGGGGTTATGTAAACAAAACGTAAAAAAGTTTTGATCTTTTTGTTGCCTACAACTATGCCATTTATATTTTTCCATAGGACTTGTAGTTTTGTTAAAAATCGAGAAAAACCGCATTTTACACTTAAACCCCCCCCTCTTCCCCTTCCCGACCCTAAATCGCCTGTAATTTATTTTTGGTATATTCTGTAGATTCATACGGCTCTCACGTGGTATCGTGCATGGAGGATGTAGAAAACGTTCTGGTGCCCCGAGGAAGATAGGAAACTCACTGGTAAATTTAAAAGGCATCTTTCCTCTGGAACCAGGCGCTGTGAGTGAAGATTCCTATAACCTGATGTTTTCCTGTTGGAAAACACCTCGTGCAGTACGAGGTGTTTTCCAATGGCGGAGAATGGAGGCGGGCGCCGCGGAGGGCATCAGTACTGAAAGAGACCGGTTATGCGCGATACCAGTAGCAGTTCTTGGGATGACGGCCGAAATTTATGCCACTTCATAAGTTCAAATATTAAATAAATAGTGAAAAATTTCGGAATTTCTGGGAGCTACAGAGCTCAACCATCTAGATTTTCCCCCGAATGTGCTGGCTAATTGGACCGAAAGGGACCAGAGCCATAGCTAAACAATTTGCTGCCAATTCAACCCTTCATCCACCTGTCAATCATCCAATTCCAACTGTTCCTCCAGTTCCTCACAAAATGCCAAATATTATTTTTAAGGTAAAACACATTAAGCGTATCCTTTCTTCTCTTAACACCTAGAAATCGTCTGGGCTAGATGGAATACCAGCAATCGTTTTAAAAAAATGTGCTCCTGAACTTGCACCTATTTTAACCAGGCTCTTTCGAATTTCTTATGACACGGGTATATTTCCAGACAGCTGGAGAGCTGCACGTGTCCAGCCTATTCCCAAGAAAGGATCTAAATCTCTTCCATCCAACTATAGACCCATTTCACTCCTCTCAATGCTTTGTAAAGTAATGGAGAAATCCATTAACTCGCAAATTCTTAGGTACTTAGAAAAACATAAAATTTTACATGACAGGCAATACGGATTTCGTCACAAGAGATCTACAGCAGATCTTCTTTCCTTCGTTTCACACAACTGGAACAAGTCTCTTGAGTTTCTAGGTGAGTCCCAGATCGTTGCTCTTGATATATCTAAAGCTTTCGACCAAGTCTGGCATGACGCACTTCTTTATAAACTTCCCTCCTACGGTCTTCCAACTAAACTCTGCTTTTGGCTCTCCAGTTATCTTTCTAATTGACGTATATCAGTCATTGTTGATGGCCACTCTTCAAGCTTTCACAAAATTAATGCTGGAGTGCCTCAGGGTTCAGTACTAGCACCAACTTTGTTTCTTCTTCACATCAACGACCTTCTTATTTCCCACAACCAATCATAGTTATGCTGACGATAGTACCCTTCACTCCACTTTTCAGGTTCCCAAACCAATCTCTCAACCCGACTTGGAAAGCAAACGCAGGGCGATGCAGATATCTTTTCACAGGATCTCAATTTGATATTGGATTGGGGCGCCAAAAATCTCGTTCAATTTAATGCATCCAAAACACAATCATGTTCCTTGTCGCGAAAAAAATCATCAAACACTCATCCTTTGCTTATGAGTAGCCAGGTTTTGCAGAGCGGGGACACATTTAACCTTGTGGGCGTCACATTTGAGAATAACCTTAACTGGCATAAACACATTGTATCTATAGCCACCGCGGCTTCAAAAAAGCTTGGATTTCTTTTCCGAACCAAAAAGTATTTTTCTCCTTCCAATTTATACACTTTGTATGTGTCCCAAATTCGACCCTCTCTGGAATATTGTTCTCATGTCTGGGAAAGGGCATCCCCTACAACCCTCAGCATTCTTGATGCCATTCAAAGGAGGGCTGTTCGTCTTATTAATGATCCTTTACTTACTCAAAGACTTTCTTCTCTTGCCCATCGTCGAGCTGTGGGAGATCTATCGCTCTTCTATAGATACTTTTACGGCTTCTGCTTCGACGAATTGTCCAGTATAGTCCCTCCTCTTGCAGCTCCCAACAGAGAAACTCGTGGTGCCGCGCGTATGCATCCTTATAGGGTTCAATTGGACAGGCCCCGAACATCCCATTTCGTTCGTTCTTTTATCCCTAGAGTTTCTAGACTGTGGAACCTACTGCCAGCGGAGGTCTTTCCTTCCCCCCAAATCTTCAAGTTTTTAAGTCCCGTGTTAACAAACTTCCATTACCCTGCTTAAGACACCCACGGTACGTTAGTATTTAGGCTTTCGGCCTTCGTAGATTGTCCAAAGAAAAAAAAATGTGCTGGCTAATTAGACCGAAAGGGACCAGAGCCAAGAATAAATAAACCAACCAATCAACTTTTTACATGCGCAAGTTATTTATGAAGCCATTTTAAAAAAATTAATGCATGTGTTTGCATACATTTTATTATTGCGCTATAAAAAGCTGCGCCACAAAATTTTACATGTGTGTAAGTACCCTTTCCTTATAACTTTTAACTGTTTACTATTATCATAAAACTATAACAACGAAAACGACAACCTCTTTAATACAGTGCAAAACTTCAATAAAAGGCACACATGTCTCAAACGACTCTGAATCCAAACGGGTTTTAAGATAAAAACTGGCAATTCTGCCAATTTCCTTTATTCCAGGGAAACGATGAAAATTGCCAAGAATAAGCTTTTCTTGCGTTTCCGCGATTTTCAAAGCTCTTTAAGCTTAAGATCTTTATTGAGCCTTTATCTTTAAGCTGCATCTTGGTGGTTTTTGATTTTTTAAGAGATTTCATAATCTATACTTGAAATAGCAGCTATTTTAATATACGAGGTTAGTAGTTTATGTCTAAATTTAATATACAGGATGCCCCCGGAACTGTTGCAATCAATTTCTTTAAAAGTAGGCTTTGAAAAAAATTTTGAAAATTGGGCAACATGACAAAGTCAGTGAGGGACATACGACTAAAATATTTTGGCAGTTCTAGCTCTTTCGGTTATAGCGGAAGTTATTGTCAATTTAAATAGTTATTTACATTACAAGATGCGAAAGTTTACTTTTTGGTGTGAGGCGGTTTTTAAATGGCCGAGGCGATGCCGAGGCTATTTAAAACCTCCGAACACTTGAAAGGTCTTTCGCATCGTGTAATATATTATATTTTTCTGCTACTATTCTATGTATCGCATAATTTAATAATCATTAACATCATTTTTTAATAGAAATATCAGAGATTTTGAAATTTGACTTGTTAAAAATTAATCCATAGCAACACATTTATTGTTGACATTGTCTGTCATCAGCACTTGTCAGATATTGAATTATTGTTAATTTAGTATAAATCCATTCCCATGTTAAAATGTTAAATGAATATGAAAATGGCATCCAAAAGGCAGCTGACCTTGCGTGTGCCTCACTTCTGCCAGACAAATCTAAAGAGAGGTACCATCAAACTTATAAATCGTTTTCTGAATGGCTTGCTACAAAAAATGTGGGGCGGATTGACGAGAATGTGATGTTGGCGTATTTTCAAGCAAAATCCGAGTCTATCACCACCAACCCTCTGGTCTGTATATTCCATGCTCAAGTTAACAATTTCCGTAAACAAAAATCAAGATATTTCGGAGTTCAAGAAACTAGTTGCTTTTATTAAAAGGAAAAACGATGGTTTCGAGGCAAAAAAGTCAAACATTTTTAAAAAGAAGAAATCATAAAGTTTTTACTTAACGCGCCTGATCAAAGTTACTTAGCAATGAAAGTAATAGCCATTATGGGAGTGGCTGGGGCATGCCGGACAGATGAAATATACAGAATGAAGCTTAGTGATGTAGAAATAAGAAATGACGTGGCTATAGTAAAAATAGTGGAGTCTAAAAATAAAGTTAAAAGAAACTTTGTAACGATGATAACCAACGATGAAGGCTCAGTTCCTTATCTTAGATTTCTACATGAATATATTAAGCTGAGACCAAGGAATGCTCTAGATGAGCGCTTATTGTATCGTTATGAAAGAGGTAAATGTGTTAATCAAGTAATTGGAAAGCACACTATTTCAAATGTACCTAAAGAAATTGCGAAGTTTTTGAAGCTTGAAGACATCAGTAGATACACTGGCCATTCTTTTAGAGGAACGTCAACTACGTTCCTTGCCAATGCTCCGGATGTCGATTCTTTTTTTTTACTCTTACTTTTTTGTCCAGGAGCTGAAAATATTACTTTCGTAGCTAGCAACGCTTAGCAACCAGGTAACACGAAGGTTCTCTTTCGTTATCATTCGCGTTGCTAGGACCACAAAGTTTTCTTATTTATACAGTAATAGAAAAATGGAATTTTCAACCGTTTCAAAAAATCTTTTAAATACTTAGTTATAAAACGTACAGCGTGATTCATTAAAAAATCTACTTGTTTCTTGTGTACCTTTAGAAATAATAAATATCTAATAAATTATTTGGAATCTACAAAATTAACCCAACAAACTGATATTTAAATTTATTTTGTATAACAAAATATAAAAAAGTTTAGGGGGTGAAAATTTATAATTTGATACCCGATTCTATAGATAATAAACTAAATGATAAGATGACCTGCCTTAAATTTCATTTTTACTTACCAGAAGTTTTTACTATTCTTGATTTTGGAAACTATTTGTTACTTGGTACCAACCTGAAAAAAGAATTTGTATTTACTTGTAAGAATATTACGGTACATAGTACTAGATTTTGGAAACTTTATATTAAAAAAAATAACTTCTAACTACGATATCTGACTTTTTAAACTATTAAAATGTATGTTTTATTGTGGTTACCAGGGTTACTCAATTTTAAGTCTTAATGTTAATTTTCGGCAACCAACCAATTTTAAAAAGTCGAACTACGAGAGGCTGTTCTTTCATTAATGAAAATTAGAGATAGGTATAGTGCACAGAAGTCTTGATACTATCATCAGATGTTGTCAGTCATGGCATCAAGAAGGTCAACCACACAGAGCCAGGGGTACAGGACGAAGACACAGAACAATAGAACAGGAAGATCGCAGACTAAGATTATTGGCTTTAAGAGATCGCTTGTACAATACCAGAGCAATTGCAAATCAGTGATTTGGAGAACATAAAAAGGCTATTGGAATGCGAAGTGTTTATAGTCGTATAAGAACTTTTGGACTGGACCGTCCACATTGGGTGCTACCTCTGACTCCAGAACATCGACGAAATCGACTTGAGTGGTGTAGAGAACGGTTATTGTGAGACCAGCAGCGGGACTTTGTGTTGTGTTGTATTCTACAAATCGACTTCATTCTACCTCACTCGCACTGTGTGCTCAAGAAAGCACGCTTGAAGTCGATCAAATTGGTCGCCTATAAGCGAGGTCTCCGAAAGGACGCGGGCATCTTAAGGAAACCATTTATTGAATACATTTTTGACTGCAGCAATACAACTTCCGGTTTGTATAAGGTACAAATTAGATATAAATTTTACAAATAATTTTTCAAAGCGAATGCCAAAAACCGTATTCCAATCCGTCCTGTCAAAAAAAAATCAAAACTATTTGCTTCATTTTCCTTGTTGGTCCATATGACCAAATTTTAATGTTATATTTGCAATTTATAAAAAACTAGGACGTGCTGGACCAAAACAGGCTTCAGATTCGGATTCAGCTCATCGAAATACACAAGAAACACTATGTCCCGGCTGAGTGGAAATCCCCTTTTCAAAAGAGGTTAAATATCTAGGAGTCATCTTTGACCAAAAACTAACCTGGGGACCACACTTAAGCAAAGTCACTCAGAAGGCAAGAACTACCCTGGGTAGATGCCGAAGACTTTGCAGAAAGAATTGGGGACTCAGTCCGAAGATGAACCTATGGTTATACAAAATGGTCGTCAGACCAATGATAACCTACGGGTCAATTGCCTGGGGTGCAAAGACGCTACAAAAGACGGCAATAAGGCAATTACAAAGTATACATAGACTCGCTTGTCTATGTATTGCAGGAGCCATGAAATCGACCCCTACTGCAGCACTGGAAGCGCTGCTTAATCTACTGCCACTTCATATCTACATACTGGGTGAAGTGAAAGCGGTACAATACCGTCTCAAACAAGGCCAGAGTCCTATCACTAAGACAGAAAAGGCTCAACTCAGTGTGTGAGATGCCTTCAGACAAAATGGTACCAAGCTACTGGCTAAACAAAGGTTTTCAAACTTTAATACCAGACAGAAAGGACTGGGTGGCAGGGCCTCTCATTAAAGCCGACCTAATCTGGTATACACGGCTCCAAAACAGACCAAGGAGTTGGAGCAGGTATATATGGGGACAAACCAAGGACGAAAATAAACTTGGGTCTCGGACAATACCCTACTGTGTTCCAGGCCGAAATTGTAGCCATAGAACAATATGCTAGGGAAATCATCAGAAGGAGCTATGAGGATAAAACCATAGTAATCTAGGACAGCCAGGCAGCCATCAGGGCACTCAGTTCATGCAAAATCAGCTCCAAGCTGGTGCGGGACTGCGTAATTGCCCTGGAAGAGGTGGAGTGCGTCCAACAAGCTAACCATTGCCTGGGTACCATGACACGAAGGCCACGAAGGCAATGAAGAAGCCGATAAATTGGCAAAGGAGGGGCTGGTAGGACAATGGTAGGTCCTGAGCCCTACTGTGGTATTCCATCATGCCAGGTAAGGTCATCCATTAGATAATGGATTATGAGGGAATCACAAGACTGGTGGAGGAGAACACCAGGACAGCGTCAGGCGAAAGTGTTCATCAAGGCTTACTCGCCAGAATTTACAAAAGACCTTCTGAATTATAACCGGAAGGCAGTAAGAATAATAGTGGGTCAACTGACAGGTCATTGCAGACTGAATAAACACATGGAAACTATGGGCCTGGCAGAAAAAAAACCTATGTAGGTTCTGCCAGGAGGAGGAAGAAACCGCAGAACACGTATGGTGCTACTGCGAAGCCCTTTGTCGTCTGCGGTTTGCAAGGCTGGGTGAAAGAAAAACCTAAAGCGGCAAGATATACCAAGGGGCCAGTTTCAAGCTTGTGGAGTCTGATTAAACAGACCGGCTTGGATAGCGTGCTCTAACCTATGGACGGAGGACACACAATAAACCTGAGCAGGTTGCAGTGTTAGAGGATATGCAATCCACCTCCTAATCTAATCTAATCTAATCTAATGTCCCGGCTCCAGTTCGGAATACTTTTTTAACTTTGTGTGCCTGTGTCATTAAAAAAAAGGTTATAATTATCGTTGAAGAAAATCACAAATTGCGAAAACTCTCATTGTTTTATTGCTTTTACGCATATTCAATACAACAACCGTTAGTAATAAACCAGCTAACACCAGCTTCGTAAGGCGTTAATACATCGATTATATCACAATAGTTTGGATTGACAAAATAGACAGTTCCGATGAGCATTAATGCGATATAATATCGGTGTTTAACGAGTTAATTTTCATTGTTATCGAAATAAATTGTTTATTTTAAAATTTAGTTAAATATTGTCTTTTGAAAAATGATCCTTCGCGTTATTATTTTTTTTAATATTTTGTATTTTATAAAAGTACAAAGTTAATTGTAGTAATGCAGTTTTAAGAGCCGTAGCCATATAATAAGTTACATATTTTCTTCAGACGTTAATTAACATTAATTTTAAGGGACAATAAAATTAACCCGCACAGTTAAACCTATTAATAGTTCAAAAACAAAAAACTGTTATTGGCGATTTTAACTACCGACTAACCAGGCCATTAACGGACTTAAATTCCATCTATACATGTTGCTGAGGTATGACAATACCAAATTTTTAGTAAAACGTGCAGAAGAGCCTAAATATCTTAAAAACCCTATAAGGATACGTTAACAACATTCATTATTTGAAGGTTTCTGGGTAACTCGAATCAAACGTTAATATCGGCATTATTGCCAGATTTTTTATTTTTGCGCTAGATATAGGTACCTATTATTTTTGTTATTTAAATTGTGTCAGCCAACTTTTCTAGTTTTGTACTGCGTGTACTTTTTATATTTTTTGGACTAAATGACCCATTTAGTTTTATGCCAATAATGGTTTAAAGGAACTTATTTTAGGTTTTAAATTTCTTTAAATTCCATTTATACTACTTATACTATGCTAAGATATGACAACACCAGATTATTGGTAAAACGTATAGAAGAAAATAAATATCTCAAAAATCGCAAAGGTGCGTTTATAAAATTCAATGTTTGGAGGTTTCTGGGTGACCAGAATTGAACGGTAATATCGGCATTGTTGCCAGATTTTTCTATTTTGTGCTATACGTTATATTTAAGTTAATTAAATGGAATGAGGCATTCCATTGTCTTAATTACAATAAATTAGACGTATCAAATTTGGCATGATTTTAAATTTTTGAAATTTCATCATAACCTTACTTTTTATACATAGGATGGTAAAAACATTGTTTAGTAACCTGAAATAATTTATTAGTATTGGTTTCTAGAAACACAAACAAAGACTGAAAACATTTTTAAAATTTTATTGTTTAATTTTACCAAATTTAAGTACCGAATATTTTTTACCGGATATTTTTATAAAATGTCATATTGCAGCAACTCCCTAATCCAGTCAAATGCATCCGCATAATGGGGAGTGCAGTTGCATTTCATCATATTATAGTTTCTGTCAAATTTATCATGAACAATGGCCGCTTTCTGTTCGCAGATTTAGATTTACCATGTCTAGAATGGACTTGAGACTTAAATTTAGATTTATAGATTGGGTATGGCCCAATCAAATAAATTTCAGATTAACAGGACCGGACTTCGAATATATTGAATAAAAGTCATTACCGATGTACAATTTTCAAAAAGGTTTGCTCTAATAATGAGTGGATAATGCATTTAACTCTTTTTCTACAACTGGTTAAAATATTATACGTTATTATTGTGATTTTAAATAAGTAATATGGCTTATTCCTCACTTCTATTACCCACAGCGGCCATAAGGTGCTTTAAATGTGCATCAATACGGTATAGTATATTACATTACAAGTGTGGAAAATGACTAATTTCACACGAGTGGGAATATTGTAGCACGAGGCGTTAGCCGAGTGCGACAAACCCACGAGTGTAAGAAAGTCATTTTCACACGAGTACTGTACACTATTTTTCCTACGACCACAAATTAGTTACCAAAAACTAAATTTTAAGTTTGTTTGTCTTCACAGAAAAAATAAAAACAATTGAGAACTTTGCAACACTAGGGTGATTTTTACTTTGTAACACTAGTGTGATATGTACTTTTCCTCACTGCTATATTATAATGTTTTGACAATATTTTTACATCGAAAGTCACCTACCTAGAAGCATTATATAACTTTTATCATTTTGGAATTTAAAAACGCCCTCACTGAATAAAAATTGTATGGTTTGGTTAGGTAATAGTTTATTACGGTTTTCTGCTATTTTAAGAGTTTTTAAAAATTATTGATACTTACATATTTTAGACACTCCTCTAAATAAAACGTAAGTGACGCATATCCAAAATATTTCGTTTTTAAAAAAATATCAGTAAACAAACTTACGGGACCGGGGAGTGAAAAGGGGTGCTGGGTGGGGTAAAATTGGTAAAACAAGTTAATGAAATTGAACATCACATGTAAAGTTAACTAAAAATTACATTTTTTCCGCATATTTTGAGAAAAAATATAAATAATATGAAAATTATAAATGCATAACCTAAAGTCCTAAAAGTAAGAAAAAAACGACAACTAAACGTCAGTTATACCATGCAAAATATGGAAAGCATTTGGCAACGTCGGAAGGGTCTGATTCTATTTATGAATGGATAAAAGAAAGTGGATCCATAAGGTGTGTATTAGCCTCGGGTTTAATTAAGGGACTAAAAAACAAAAGATTTAACTAGTTGTTTGAGTACATGAAGACAGAGAGTAAGGTATTTGATCTATAGGAGTTTTTCTCTGGCGCTTTAGGTCGAACGGTCAAGAGGCAAGGCTGCCTCTATAAAGTGCGTGCTCAAAGGTAGAAGGGAGATTTTTAATTTGATCTACTTACCTGACAACACTGTGCCACTGAGCGACCGGTCAATGAAAGTTGTTTTTTGTGGTTATGTCTATTTTTGTTTATGTTTTTATTTTTTCGGAAATTTTATTATTACTCTTTTTAATATTAGAAGAAAGCTTATAATATGTAGTAACTTAACGTTTATAAGATGATTTTCGCTAATTTGGGTTACTACTGTTTAAGGTAAGTAAAAAGTTTTTTTACTGTCACTACAATAAATATGTCACTTGCAAAACCAATAGCAGTTTTTAAAATGACATCATAATATATATCACACGAGTGTTGTAAAGTACTTTGCCACACTAGTGCTATAAAGTACTTTGCAACACTAGTGTGATATAACGCATTTTCTATGCATGAAACCAGTGTGCTATTTGCTATTTTCACAAGTGGTCGTAGGAAAATGTAATTTGTATACGTTAAATACAACCAAGATCACTATTTTTTAGTCACATATAAGCATAAATATATCTTATAGGTACGTAAAATCAACTAATAATCACACTCACAAAACAAATAATCTGTCACAAATCGGGAACACACACTCTGTCAGAATGTGGGCTACTTTTTCCGTCTCTGCTCCACACAGTGGCGCATTTACCAAAAGGCTGAGTAGGCTGAAGCCTATGGCGGCATTTTTAGGGGGCGGCAGACGTTCTTTAGGGGGCGGATTATGTGTTATGAACAATTTAGTTGGATTTCGAATTCAATTTTATACCTATTTTTTTTTGCTCTTCAAACTGAAGGAAAAAAGAAGAAGAAAGGGGCGGCGAAAATAAAATAGCCTATGGGCGGCAAACATGTAAGTGCGCCTCTGGCTCCACATAATCTGCATATGGATTTTATTTTATTAAGAGAAATTCCTCCATTTTTTCTGGAGATCGCCTCTGCATGTCCGATAACTTAAAAATTCATTTTGACATATGTCATGTGAACAGCGGTATGGCGGAAAATGAAACAACTGAGATTGAATTACGAAAAGTGAGGTTAGATCACAAAATAAATAATAGTTTAAAAAACTAAAAAACACGCTTTTATATGCAACCGAACTAAAAATTAGAAAATAATTTTTCATTACAAAGAGTTTGTCACTTTAGAGTAAAAAGCGTGGGGTGCATTTTACTATTTTTTCATAACTTTTCCCTCATAGATATTTGCAAATAGAATAATTATAACATTTAATATATTAAGCACCCCACGCTTTTATTCAGAAGTGACAAACTCTTTGTAATAAAAAATTATTTTCTAATTTTTAGTTCGGTTGCATATAAAAGCGTGTTTTTTTAGTTTTTTTAAACTATTATTTATTTTTCATTTTTTAGTTCGATATATCAATTAGTTTTTTAAAAATAAATGCTCCAGTTTATTCACTAAAAATTCCTTCGCCATTTTGTCAAGAGACACAGAGGATCTGTAAAGGAATTTATTTATCCTGGCGGTCCTAATCAGGATAACGGGATACTGTTTTTAAATTATTGCATTGTCATCGGTCCTTGATACGTGTGCAAAGTTTCAAAGAAATTGAATCGCTGGAAGTTGGTAAAAATTAGGCTCAAAGATTCCGTTACATAGATAGATAGATAGATAGATAGTTACAACCCAAGCTAATAAAAGCGTGTTAACAATATCGAAAAAACTCTAGGAGTAAAAAGTACTTGGAATTTGGTGCATTTGTACTTTTTGAAAAAAATATTTTAATAAAATTGGGAAATTACTTTTTTAAAAATACATGCTTTGTATTTGGAGTTAAGATTCAATTCTAAGCACTTTTTATTTTTATGATTTTTCGATATTTTGTGATCTAACCTCATTTTCGTTATTCAATCTTAGTTTTTTTAAATTTTCCGCCATACCGCTGTTCACATGACATATGTCAAAATGGATTTTTAGGTTATCGGACATGCAGAGGCGGTCACCAGAAAAAATGGAATTTCCCTTCATAAAACAATTTTTCGTGTGTTGCGGACATTTTGCCGGTCACTGTATAACCCCATTTTTTTATCTTTGGACAAACCAGGAAGACTAAAAGCCTAAATACTAACGTACCGTGGGTGTCTTAAGCGAGGTAAGACGGAGTTTGTTGACACGGGACTTAAATACTTGAAGTTTTGGGAAAAAGGAAAGACCTCTGCGGGCAGCAGGTTCCACATTCTAGAAATTCTAGGGATAAAAGAGCGAACAAAGTGGAAAGTTCGGGACCTGTCCAGTTGGACCGTATAGGGATGCATACGCGCGGAACCACGAGTTTCTCTGTTGGGAACCGTAAGTGGAGGAACTATACTGAAACATTCTTCAGAGCAGAAGCCATGGAAGTACCTATAAAAAGCGATAAATCCCCCACAGCCCGACGATGGGCAAGAGAGGGAAGCCTTTCTGTAAGTGAAAGATCATTATTGAGACGAATAGCTCTTCCTTGAATAGAATCAAGAATGCTTAGGGTTGTGGGGGACGCCATGTCCAGATATGTGAACAATATTCCAAGGGAGGTCGGATTTGGGACACATACAAAGTGTACAAATTAGAAGCGGAAAAATACCTTTTGGCTCGAAAGAGAAATCCAAGCTTTTTTGAAGCTGCCGTGGCTATAGATACAATGTGTTTATGCCAGTTAAGGTTACTTTCAAATGTGACGCCCACAAGATTGAAGGTGTCTTTGCTCTATAAAACTTGGCCGCTTATAAGTGGAGGATGAGTATTTGATGACTCTTTTTGCGACAAGGAACATGATTTTGTTTTGGATGGATTAAAGTAGACGAGATTTTTGGTGCCCCAATCCAATATTAAATTAAGATCCTGCGAAACCTAAATTTTTGGTACACCAATGGTGCCCTTCATACACTTTTTCAAATCCTCAGCAGTTCGACAAGTATAATACATCAAGTACAAATAATTGTAAAACACATTTAAATTGACTGAGACAAATGTCCCACTGAATTTGGTGCTTAAATTAGTTTGAAACGTTTCTTTTTTCTGTTTTTCTTCCGTTATTCCATTTTTTATTCACTTAAGCTCAGGATTTAATAGATTTAGAGACACTTTTACACACACTTCTAATTTTTACTGTCTAAAAATAAATTGATATTTTGTAATACGCAAATAAAAAATTACGTTAATAATGTTAACACGCAATTAAGAGGGCATTGAGAGCATGATAAAACAAAAAGGTATTTTAAAAATCTAAAATGTCATATTTTTAAAAAGATGCCTTGTTTCTAGAATTCTAGAAAAATGATTCAAAATTCTCTGTGCATCTACATAATTTAAACGGCGCGGCGACCAATAAAGGAGCATGACTTATAGCTCCATAAGTAAATCCAGTATTACCATTCGAACAAATACATGAACCTGTATTTCAAACGATCGTCTGTAATATCTAAGACTATAAAAATACAAATTTAAGGACAACTGAAAATGGGATTTTCTTGAATTTTACAGGATTATTGCCGATATTTTATCGTTTATGGCTTTTATTGGATACGGATGTGCGGAGTGGTGTAAATCTATAGCTTTAGTTTAGTATTTAACATAAAAATAAGATTTAATGTCTTTAAAGAGGGTTTTGCGGTAGCTTCGCAGACAACAACTTTCTCAAATTTAAAAGAAAGATGTTGTAAGTGAGCCTACTCCCCTGAAAAATACAACTGTTGAGGCTGGCATGAATCTAATAAGGTGATTGATACCACCCAATGATCTGAAAAATAAAACGGATAGCTAATAGAAAATGTTCCCCATATATTTTTAATAGACCTGCGCACGAATTTTTAACCCCACACTGGGAGAGTTGCTGTACACCTTTGCACATGCGCAGTTCTCATAAAAGTTAGTGTTTTTCAATTAAAATCCAATATAGTGTTGGCAACATTGACAAAATTTGCAGTATTTTTAATAAATATACTGGTTGCAACACTGAAAATGTTTACCTACATAGCAACAGGGCCACACTCATTAAAATTATCAATTTTAGGCGTTCAACCAATTATAACCGCGGTAATAATTGGTGACAACTTTCACATATAATACATTTTTAAACGTCAACATAACCGATTGGTAAATACCGTTTTAGAATTGGTTCTTCGCCTAAAATTGATGAATATAATTGATAATTTGGGATTTTCCGATTATAAAACCAAGGTAAAATTGACGCCGTCGGCCGCCCAAAAACCAACCTCTCATCTACGCTCGACCGTTATTAGTCATTTGGTATTTCGCAAAGCACAAATGAAAGGACATTTGTGCTTAGCGAGTCTTCGTGTTTTTAACTTTCGTTTATTTTAGTTTTGATAAACCAAAACTAAATAATGAGTAATTGTATAGTGTTGTTTTGCAGAAATTGGAAGGTTTTTCTTGTGGTTTTGATTGCAAATATGAGGTCAGTTTGTACCTAACCCCAAAAATTTTCAGCATAAAATTTTCTAAGATCACGAACGTTTGCAAACGACCAAAGGCAAAGGTGATAACTTGGTCAAGTCAAATGAGGGAACGGCGTTTACAAATGGCACAATACGCCAAGCTTAACTGAACGAAAACTGCTAAGGCAACGGAAGTGAAATAACAACTAATTGGTTTTATGATAAAATAAACCAAATACCAATTGATTTAGTTTTGTTGTGTCAAAGTAGTTTTAAGAAGAAAGATAATAACGCAAAAAATATCGTGCAGTTTTAAGGTTAAGTGAAAGAGGATCCAGCAAAAAACGGAATTCAAGTTGAGATTAGTGCTTCAAAGCACTCTCGTATACCAAATTATACAAGACAAAAAAAGTACCCAATATCTAAACCGGTTTAATTTTTAGGGACTTCTATGGAAGACGAGTACAAACTTAAAATAAAATATTTAAATATGTGTATATATCCAAGAAACAAAATTAGGTAATTTTCTAGAAAGTTGCGGCAAATCCAATTTTGACGAAAATACCAATACGCTGATCACGAATCTAATTTTTTTTTCGGAAACATTTTGATCTTGAGATATTCGTCATCATGGTCAAACTGTTCTTATTTTTACTTTAATTTCCTTTTTTGCACTAAGTTACTGATGTAACACTAAATTAGCACACAATATTTTATTTAACTATAAAAATCCTTTTTAAAACATGTTTTTCTTATTGGTTTTTAGCCTTTCTTTATTAATATAAAAAGTTTGCTTTAAATCAAGGCGCCATGTCTGAAACCATTATACACATAGGTGTATGCTGGTTGCAGCGTTTTAGGGGTAAAAGATTTGGAATTTAATGAAAAAACGTATAAAATAATTTTAAAAAAGTATTTTTTTTAAGATGTTTATATAATATTGTGTGCCTGTTAAGTGTTATATCAAGAATTTTGTACAAAAAGAAGGCGGAATAAAGTGAAACTAAGAATTGAATTTCAAGTTTAATGATGAATATCTCGAGAACAAAACGTTTCCAAAAAGAACTCGTGATTAACGCCCCAAAAACCCTCGTGTACCAAATTTCCAAACCCGGTCCTGTTGTTTGTTTTCCGCTAGTCCGTAAATTTTTAGTGCGCATGCCCACAAGTGTACTGCGCAGTGCCCACGTAGGGGTTATTGTCATTTTTGCTGTATTTATCCTTATTATTTTTCAGATCAGTGATACCACCTCGTTTCTCTACCTTATGCCAAACTGCCGCAACAAGGAACATTTTTTAATAAGGTGCGCCCGATCCATCGGCTTGTTCGCTAAATTTTGTGACGTAATCTTTTTCCGTAATTATTTGTTTACAATCGTACTGGAAGGTTTTTTCGAGGTTTTGGTGATATTTTTTGCTTTTTAGTCATTGGACTTTGGTATATGTTTAGTTTTTACTATTTATAGTTAAATTGAGTAGTTATTAGTACTGCAGTTACAGAGAATTTTAAAACCTGTAAACAGGGGTCACTGACCTTTGGATATTTTTTTACAGGGAATTTACGTTTAAATCGTTATTAAGGGTAAGATACAATTTTTTTTATGTTTTTTAGTGATTTTATTTTATGGTATGCAAGTATTGGTTTATTTTGTCAGATAAAAAATATATTATGGCAAAAAGGTGACGTCACAAACATAACCTATATTTTCGGATAAATATAAATAATCGAGCGCTCCTTATTAAAAAGTTTATCTTTCTTGGCCACAGTTTGAGGAGGTTGTTGTAAATTTAGTAGTCTCCTACCGGTACCATGTCTATACCAATGTCCTATACATGCTTTATGAGTCAGGGGGATCTTGGAGGCCAGGGCAATAAATTTAACCATGGTCAAAGTAGTCTAATGTTGCCTGCTTTATGAGGCCGGGCATTGTTTTTCTGAAAAGTTGGATCTTGAAGTGTCCTAATATATAGCAAAAGATAAGGATCCACAGTTTCTTGGACGTAATGTTGTGCAGCCATGTTACCTCTAATGAATATTTAAGGTGACCTATAAGCGATTGCACCCCATACCATAATTTCAACAGTGTAATGAACATTACTTTTAACAAGAAACTGAAAATCACGACGTTCACCGCTTTTTTATCCTTGCTCGGCCATCATGCATGCCTAGACAAAAATCAAGACTCGTCACTAAAGGCTATTGCGTTTCATTTTTGCAGCGGGACTCCGTGCTCTATAGAATTCTACACCTCGTTTTCTATCGTAGATTTCTACTTGAGAAGTCGACCATTCCACTTTTTGGTACTCTGTGTCACAATAGACTAAACATCGAAAATGTTTGTAAAAATAAATGTCTATATGTGTACTAATGCTTCTCTGTTTAACTGTGCAAGATGAAAAAGGACACACATATACAGTTATTGCGAATTAGATTTAGGGAATATCCTTATTAAGCAATTGAGTTTTTAATTACTTATTGTTTTTAACACGGAACAAAAAAGGGTTAGGATTTTAATCGATTTTTATTTAATAATATTTGCTTTAATTCTTGGAGTCACACATTTTGCACTATGGCATTAGCAGTTATTATGTCCACCAGATACTTCCTTCTTTTATAAAGTAAATTTTCCTGAAGATTAATTTAACCTTTTTTTTCAAATAAATAGCTATCAATGTTTCCTACTGCGTGAATAATTTAAATCAGTAAAGCAAAAATATGTGATCTAAACTAAAAAAATCAATAACAAATTAGCTTCAAACAATTGTAAATCTTTGCACAAATCAAGGTGAAATTGGTTGGACAGTAAAAACATGGCTAGAACTAAAATTATATTTTTCTATCATTGTTAAAACCAATAAAATAAATTTTTGCATTCTAATAACACAAAAACAACCAAATAAATAAATAAATCATAGCAAAGTAATGAACACCTAAATTTATTTTACGTTTATGAACGACTTTTTAAATACACTGAATTGTAACCGCAGTTGGTTTCTTGTGAAACATTTTTAAATATTAGTACTAAATAGAAAAAATTGCTTTTTAATGTTTCAAAAATTATTAGAGCATTACTTTACAATTGTTTCGCCTTTCTAGGGCTTCATCAAGAGTACTTCGTATACTAAACTTAAAAAAGATAAATATTTACAAACAGAACCATTTAACATGTTTTTCCCAAAAAGGTCTATAAAATATTATTAGGGGTTTTATTATGCGGCCCAGATGTGGTAATAAATTTATTTATAATTGGCATATCTGCGAAATTTATTTGATCATTGGTAGAAAGAGTTGTATTGTCTATAAATGATTTTTTAATTTCTAGTTGTTCATATAAATTTAATTTTTTACCTTTGTTTTCTCTATGGAGTAGTTTAACATTATTAAGATCTATAAAGTGGTTTTGTTCTATACAATGTGTTGAAAGGCCTGTGTTTTTAAACCATTTAAAATTGATGTTTTGTGTTCTTTTATTCTGTTTTTATGCTCCTTCCACTTTGACCAATATATTCCGCATTACAGTCTGCGCAATTAACTTTATAAACCCCTGACATATCTAATTTTTCTGTTTTGTCTTTATTGTTAACTAATAATCTACCTAGGTTACTCTTCTTTACAGACACAGTTTTACAGCCTAACTTATCTAGCCTATTGGATACATTATTGCTGATGTTTGGTATATAATTGATAAACTTAAAATTATTGTTTTTAGGTTCTGTAATACTATAAAACTCTTTAGCAACTAACTTTTGTTTTTCTTTGTTAACAATTTATCAACAAGTGATTCTTTATATCCGTTGTTTCTTGCTATTTGTTTAATAATGCAGAGTTCTTTGTTAAAATTTGATTGACTTAATGGGTAAGTGACAAGTCTGTGAATTAAACTATGAAAAGAAGATAATTTTATTTTCCATGATTGGTTCGATGCGTAATTTATTACCGTGTCTGTCGTCGTTGGTTTTCTGTAAATATCGAATTCAATGTGGTTTTCAATATTTTTAATGTTTATATCCAAAAATTTATCTCATTTTCAGTTCCTTTTTCCATAGTGAACTGAATGTTGCTATTTATTGAGTTTAGAAAATTTAAAAACTTATCTAAATTTCTCTCTGTACTATTCCAAATGCATAAAACATCGTCTACATATCTTTTTCCAATAAAAAATGTGTTTAATTAGTTGATTATTAGAGTTAAATAAAACTTTTCAAAATGAGCCATAAAAATTTCCGACAATAAAGGAGAAATTGGAGAGCCCATAGGCAGGCCATCATTTTGTTTATAAAATTCACCATTAAATTTAAAAGAATTTTGATTTAGGCATGTTCGAACTGCATTTTTAACACGCTTTTATTAACTTGGGTTGTAACTATCTATCAATCTATCAATCTGGCTGGCTATGTAACGGAATCTTTGAGCCTAATTTTAACCAACTTCCAGCTATTCGATTTCTTTGAAACTTTGCACACGTATTAAGGAAACATGACAATGCAATAATCTGCAAACAGTATCCCGTTATCTTTTTTGGATCGCCAGGAAAAAAAATTCCATTATATTATAAAAACAACACCTAGGTTGCCATCTGTTGGCAACATTTCAAACTTTGCTATTAAATGAAGAAGAAATTTTTAGTGGGTTGCAATATATTGGCAACGGTCCAAACATTGCCTGGATTGCCATCTGTTGGCAAAATTTCAAACTTTGCTACTTAATGAAGAAGAAATTTTTAGTAAGTTGCAATCTGTTGGAAAAATTTTAAAATTTGCCACTCTTGTTCATTAAAAAAAAATTTCGCCATTTTGTCAAGAGTAGCAGAAACTAAAAAATGAAAAATAATTAATAGTTTAAAAAAACTAAAAAAACACGCTTTTATATGCAACCGAACCAAAAATTAGAAAATAATTTTTCATTAAAAAAATATTGTCATTTCATAGTAAAAAGCGTGGGGTGATAAATATATTAAATGTTATAATTATTATATTTGCAAATATCTATGATGGAAAAGTTATGAAAAAATAGTAAAATGCACCCCACGCTTTTTACTATGAAATGACAATATTTTTTTTAATGAAAAATTATTTTCTAATTTTTGGTTCGGTTGCATATAAAAGCGTGTTTTTTAGTTTTTTTAAACTATTAATTATTTAATTCTGTTTTTGTTTTAATATCTAAGTTTGAGGCACCGATTAAGTTATTTAAAATTTCTATAACTTCTTTTATTGGAATTGAGGTAAAAAGACTTTTTACATCAAAAGAAACTAATTTTGAATCGTTTGGAATCGATTTTTTTAAAATTTTGTTAGAATTTTGTTAGAATTCGACACGTTTCCTTTGGAAAATTTAATAACTTTTGCAAATTGCAAATTTGCAAAACTGGCCCAAGTTAGGTACCCAAGGGATTTTAAGGTCGCTAATGATGATTATGATGTTTAATTTGAACCTCCAAACACCTGTCAATGAACGTCATCTCCGTGGGACTTTCTCAAAGTTTATGAGGGAAAGGAAAGAAACTTGTCACCCGGAGGTTTTTGGGTTGCCGAATTTAAATATGGCATCGGCGAATACCCCGCGGTTCGCTTACTTTTTCACACTACCGACAGAGGAAGTGATGGGCAATAAAGAACCTACTACGTTTACGTAGAATGTAATAAAAACACAATTTTTTTTTTTACTTTGTTATTTTGTCACATATTTTATATTGCTTTTTGCGTTACTGCAGTTTCGACATACTATGTCATTTTCAAACGACTTTTTAAAAGTGAATGAATTACAAAAAAGTGCATAAATTTATACCTTATAACGTAAATATAACATCTGGTTTATCCTTTACAATTGTTAGGTCCTATCTCTATTGTTACAAGTATACTGCTATAATAAACTTACTACTAAACTACAAAACTACAATTAGTCGAAAATATTAAATAATTGGGAATTTTTTATGTCTGTTTGCAGATTAAGAAGATTTACATTACTATTTTTATTGTGTTTATAGATTTCTATGTTCTCTAATATATCTAATTTTTTACTTTTTTGTTCTAAGTGTAAAATTTTTATACTATCTATATTAGGGAAAGAATGACCAGAGTCTAGAAAATGGTTTGAAAAATTTGAATTTCTTTTGCCTAATCTAAATGATGCGTAGTCTTCTTTAAATCTTTTTCGAAGCTTCGGCCTGTTTGTCCTATGTAGCAACTATTGCACTCTGAACATTCTAGCTTATAAACTCCAGATTTTTTATGTTTATTAATCTTGTCTTTTACGTTAAAAAGGTGGTTGGATAATTTTTGCGATGGTTTAAATGCTATTTTCATATTATTTTTACTTAAAATATTTGCTATTTTGTCAGATATAGGTCCAAAATATGTAAGGGTTGTGTATTTTTGTCTGAGTTGAATGCTTTTATTTTTGGGTATATTTTACTTATGGTATTTAATTTCTGTTTTTTGTTAATTAGGTTATTAATGTGTTTAATTTGTCTTGTTCTAGTGGGATGGCAAAGGCTCGGTGAACCATAGATCTATATGCTGAAAATTTGTGGCTATTTGGGTGATTAGAGTTACTAGGAATGGTTGTATCTACTACGTTTATTCAAGATTTTCGAAATTTTTTAGAGTTTTTGTTATTGCCTACACCGTACTGATGAGAACCAAAATAGTGATATTTAAATAATTTCGGACTTCTATTGTCTTTATTTTTATTTATTCACACAAAGTTTCGGGCAGTCCAATCTCTGTCTGTTTTCAAGCGAGTTAGCTAGCACATTCATTTAAAAAACAGTATGTAGAATTTTTAGCCTGTGTCAAAAATGACAGTAGGTGTCACATGTCAGATTTAAAAGCAACAATTTTTTTTTTTTAATTAGGACACTCTATATGTTATATCACCATTAAATGGGTCTTTTAAAGAGCTTTACAAAAATACCACATGTGATATATTTATTTTTAATAGTTTTTAAAGTATAATCATTTAAATTCAAAATTGTTCTCATATCTAGGGCATGGCGTCCCCCACAACCCTAAGCATTCTTGATTACATTCAAAGGAGAACTGTTCGTCTCAGAAAGGCTTCCCTCTCTTGCCCATCGTCGGGCTGTGGAGGATTTCTCGGTTTTTTATAGGTACTTTCATGGCTTCTGCTCTAAAGAATTGTCCAGTATAGTTCCTCCACTCACGGTTCCCACCAGAGAAAGTCGTGGTGCCGCGCGTATGCATCCCTATACGGTCCAACTGGACAGGCCCCGAACTTTCCACTTTGTTCGTTCTTTTATCCCTAGATTTTTTGAATGTGGAACCTGCTGCCCGCGAAGGTCTTTCCTTTCCCCACAAATCTTTAAGTATTTAAGTCCCGTGTCAACAAACTCCCTCTTACCTCGCTTAAGACACCCACGGTACGTTAGTATTTCGGTTTTTAGCCTTCGTGGTTTGTCCAAAGAAAAAAAATAGGTATAAGTTCCACTTAAGATTTAAAAGGTCATATTTCCAAAACTATTAAAGATCGATATATCAAATATGAAATTTTGTAAAGATCTTTACAAGACCCATT